>JAHKKF010491580.1:0-31569 GCA_019740295.1 Labeo calbasu
GTTCAGTGGGGGCGGGGGAGGTAAAATGGAAGGGGGCTTTGAAGGTTTTGGGGGTGCTGGCAGAGGGGGTGTGGAGGGTTAGTTGGGTGGTTCAGGGCAGAGTCATGTCTCTTGGTCTGCCACCGGCTTTGTGCGGCCCATTCGGAAAAAAATCATCATCAAACTCTCATTAATTCTCCCCCGACGTCCATCTGACAAGCCAGATAGAGGGGATGTGTGGGGACGAGGGGGCTGCCTTTACCCCGTAACCCAAAACCTGACGCCGATTCCCATGAGGCCGCTCTCCCAGACCAGTGGCGTGGTACTGAGCGAAGGGGCCGACAAAACTTGTGAAAAGCCAATGGGCTGGGGGTGTGTGGGGAGCGCAGGAGTTGTAGAGGTTTCTGAGGGCCATTGGACCTTTCTGTGCCTTTGGACGGGAACCCGTAAACAAGCGGCTTCGCCATTCTGAAAAACGGAACATTTGACACGCGGGGACAAAACAAGCCGGGGCCAGGAGAAATCCCTTTCACCTCGTGATGCTGCGTGCCTTTCTTGCCTCTCACGCAAATTACACGCCTGCCATCTTTATTTCTGACCCCCGCAAACGCTGAGCCAGCGACTGCTTACCCTCGCGCTTTTGTTGCCACGTCTCGGTCCGAGACTCTGACGGTTTCGCAAACTTCCCCGCTCGCCCTTTTACAGGAGCTAGACCCGCAGCAAAGGTGGCGTGGTTCACGTGACACGTGTCAGGGCACATCTCATCAAGATTCAAGAACAGGGACCTCTAGGCTTTTACCTCACTGCCACATACCACCATAAAGCCCTGTTAGTGACTACGCTAAGAAACCTCTTGAGGGATAAGCAGGGGCGAGCTGTCAAAACCTTTATGCTCCCCAAAACTGGCTGAACTGAACAGGAAGTAACTCATGATGCTCTCTCCCTTTGAACGCTCCATCGCCCACTTGTGGTGTCGTATGGGTCAAAGAGGCACAGCAGATATGGAAGAGGCCAATCTCAGTTTAATAGAGCCTCTTGTGGGCTCAAGATAAAAGTGCACTGCTATGATGACTGATAAACTTTAATTACGAAAAGAAAGTGATTAGAAAGCAGTCCAATTCCTTAGTTGTTGCACTGGGTATAATTAACAATATCATTAACATAGTTCAATTAAACCCTACTAATACTGAAGTAATGCTTATTGAACCACAAGCTCTTTACATATTCTTGTTAGACCCCTTTAGGGTACTTATTCACCCTAAAAGGTTCCTAATTGATGTGCACCTTTTAGAGGTACAAAGTTGACATTGCTACGTTAAAGATGCTTGTCCACACTTTCAACACTACACGTGTTGACTGTTATGGCTTTCTTTCTTCTAAAACTGTTTCCAGACTTCTATACATTAAAACCGCAGCAGCCAGAAAACCTGTGCTTTACGGTTTACCCATATTTAACATTTTTTAGGCCTGCTTATGATCAAGCATATTAGACATTTTTGGGGCCTGCTTACGAACAAGCTTTAAACAAAGATCCTTATCGTTTCTTGACTTCATTGTGTCTTCATGTCCCATACGTCCAAACTGTGGATGGATTTAACCACAGACATATCATCTGTGCATTCAAGTGGTCACATCTTTAAGAAGTTATTTTAGTTCTGTATTATTTCCTAAAAACCCATCCTTGAAACGTACAGAAACCGTAAACACAGTGACCTCATTCGCCAAGACTGTGTATGTGAGTATGGGGGGAGGGGACTTTCTTTTTACTTGAGTGGCATTTTGATTAAACCTCAGTTTTGTGGTTTGAGGCATACAAATACACAGGGGGGGGGGAGGACATCCAAATCAACAGGATGTGGTCTCTAGAAATGAAAGCAATCACTGATATGGTACTTATCAGGCTGCTTTGTAAACCAAAGCAAACCACACCAAAAAGGCAGCACACGGTGTGACTGACATGACCGTTTTATGACAGGGGTCATTCTCTCTCTCTGCCTGTGACCTGTGTGCAACAGCGTGCGCTGGCGGAGGATCATGGGAAATCCATTAACCAGCCGGGGTTAGGCGCTCCAAGGCAGTTTTAGCTGTGGTCACATGCAAAGGCATGAGGAGAGATGATCCAAGTAAAAAAATCTCAGGCGCTAGCCAAAAATGCATACTCGTCTCTTCTCACCTTTTTCAGCTTAATCTCTAAGAAAGCGGTGTCAAATTAAAAGTTGGTTACAGCAGACACAGCATTGTGGCGTAATTAAAAAAGTCTCCAGTACAAATTAGGAAATTTTTAATTGGGCCGCAACAGAACGAAGCACAATCATGCAATCAGGTTTAAGGAGGCTTATGAACGGTCATTCATCTTTTGCTCCAGGTCAAACTTACTCTCGCACTCTTTGACATCCACGTTGAACTGCTGCAGGGCTCCCATAGACACTTGCCTGACATCAGCTTCCAACAGCAACTGCAGCAGGGAGGTTGAAAGGTGTTTACAGGCTGACATGCATGCTGTCTGAGCAACCTTCCCCTATGGAGAAAGAAGGACAGGGAAGGGAGAAAACAAATATATGAGGTTCACATATGAAGCACCTTTCAAATACAGTATGACCCTCTGCGACAGGTGGTAAAACTATGGACATTTATTTAAATTAATTTAGCAGGTTTCTCCCCTCATTTTTAGCTCTGTCAATACTCTTTTCTTTCAATCGATTGGCACAATCTGCTGAATTCTTGTCTCTAATGTAGTCACCATGAGTACACACACACACACACACAGGAAACACTATTCATATTGTATTTGCAACCAAACAAGTCCACGCCTCCATGCAATCTCACAAACATAAAAAGTGGAGCTTAGCAGCACTCCGGTGGACATTTAAGCCGGGAGAACTGCAGTGCTGTTTAAACATCAACACACGTTCACCATCACACATGCATATACACACACAATCCAAGCTCCAAGCCAAAAACCTCAAATATGCCCTTGTCTGCCGTCCAGCGCCTTCCTGACAATCAGGCTAATACTTCAGGGGAGATCCAAAGCTATTAATATGACACTAAACCTGAAAGAAAACAGCAGACTGGAGGGCCAAGAGTCTATGTGGGATTTTATCTGATGGGGTCAAAAAATAAAAACAAAACACCATTATACAAGAGGACTTCCTGCACATTGGAAACACTTGGGCAATAAATCTAGTAAAATGAGGGAGGAATACAGAGTAAATCCATAACAGCGAGAGGGAGAGGTCTTTTTCATCCCTTTTTTGTCCAAGTGAGATGGGTGAAGAGAATGGATGGAAAAACAGAAATCAAGACAATGCCCTCTTTGCTTCGAAGTCATTTTATCCTTTCCTCCTCTTCCTCTGTCTCTGCCATGGAAATTCCACTGTAATCATTCCTTAATTGGAAGCCACTAGTATTATTGAACTAACCAATGCTCAGGTTAAATAAAATTAAATAAAACAAACACAAATAAGGTAATAAAATAAAAATGTAAACAAAATATAATAATAAACATAATATATTTAATATAATATAATAAAAGATAACACAAATCGATTAAAATAAAGTAACAAATGCATTTGAAAAAGTATCAAAACCAGGTGATGTGATGTGTGTTGTGTGCTAACTAACTTCACTTTTATTTCATCACAGTAGCTGGGTTTCCATCCAAAGTTGCGAATTTAACTTATGCGCAAAATTGGAATTGGCGAATAAGCGCAGTTTCCATCCAACGAGTCAAAGAGAACAAAATCATCACTTCCTGATAAACTGGCACTAAATATCACTAAGAAAAGTAGGAGAAATCACCAAATATAATCATTTTCATATACAATAAATTACATGCGCCGAAAGCAGACGAAAAAAATGCGGTCACTGTTTTCGGAAACAGATGCCAGCTGTTTGAGAATTATACAGAATTATAATAATTATACAGAAATACTTTGACAAAAGATTTTGCTCAGGCATTCAGAATGACTATAACAACATTTCAGATGCTGTGCAATGAGATTGGTCCACTGGTTAGTCAAGTTAACCTGTCCCCATTATTCGCAAAACTCAAAAACCACCTCAAGTGAGCATAAAACCTTTTTTGCGAAAGGATTTTTAAAAAAAATTTTGGCATTTCCATCACTCGTTTCTGATGTAGTACTTCAAAATGCCCATAAATACTTCATAAAAACAGGGTGATGGAAACATAGCTAATAACTATGGACACATTGTGCACGTGCACCATCGCACGCGTCGTGATACTCTCCAAAATAGCCGCAGAGGAGAAGAAATGTTGAATAAAGGCGTTAGTTTTGTTTTTTGTTTTTCTTGAGCACAAAAATTATTCTTGTAGCTTCACAAAATTATGGTTGAACCACTGATGTCCTTGATACCTTTCCGGGACTTGATCATGAAAGGACCCTTGCTGTCTATGCAGGGTCAGAAAGCCCTCGGACTTCATAAAAAAATATCTTAATTTGTGTTCTCACAAGTTTGGAAAGACACGAGGGTGAGTAATTAATGACAGAATTTTCATTCTTGGGTGATCTATCCCTTTAAGTTTACAAATACTTTTCAGGGTCACGTCACATTCTAGGCACATGTGCCAACTTCCGCAGCAAAGCCCCAAAATAAGGTTGTTCTGACCGAATCAGAGGGCGAGAACTGGGGAGGGTCACCGTCACCACTTCATTTGACCATATGGCTGTGAACTTCACTTAGCCAAAAGTTTCTTTGTACACAGTCGTACACAGTCATACAAAGTACACAGTACACACACACACACCTGACCGACAAAGACCAGAATGGTTTTGGTCAGGTGGGGTCAAAAGGAAAAGCTCTCCCTTCCTCTCTCACTCCAAAAAGTGGAGGTTTGAGGAGTGTGATTGTGTTCTGTGTGGGGTCAGTCAAGTCCCACGTGTAAGTGCACCTATCCATCTCCAGCAGTTTCTGAAATACCTACGACCTACGTGTTAATTTACAGACGACATGGATATAATGAGTAGAAAACAGTTTAGTCTGTTTGACATGACTGGTGCAGAACATGGTCTAACAAATACCACAGAACGGTCAGCACATCTACACACACGTTGCAGTAGTATTCAGCCAGCCACTAATCAGGCTGAAGCACTAACTAGGCGATTACAGATGATTAGAGTGCATGCTATGCACTGCAGTGATTAAAAAATAAACACGCTTGTTTTCCGGCCTACCGTCTGTGTATGTGTAATAGCCATAATAAATCACAGAGGCCAAAGTAGTAAGGGGTTTGTTGTTTCTGGTCCTCCTGGTGGAATGAAGACACACACGGGTACCTGTCTCCTACTGGGGACATACTAATCACTCATGAGTCATTTACTCTGATTGGAGTGAGGCGTTTGTAAACTCAATGTGGTAAGCTTTGATTTTTTGGAACAAACAGAGTCATAACTGAGGATTGCAGGATCTTTGAGGGGGTGATTAGATACTCAATTTTCTTATATTGATCTATAATTTGTATGTGCATTTGTGTGTGTCTTCATATTTTGTGGTGTTCAGTTATTGAAGAAACAAAACCTTTTGATTAGTCGTGATACTTTTGTGAACAAGCTGCGAAGACCGACACGGAAGAGAAGAAATTGTTTGAATAAAGTTGTTATAAAATTACGGTAGAACCACTGATGTCAAATGGACTATTTTAACGATATCCTTACGACCATTCATGGCGTTGCTGTCTATACAGGGTCAGAAAGCTCTTGGATGTCATCCAGAATATCTTAATTTGTGTTCTAAAGACGAACGAAGGTCTTATGGGTTGGAACGACATGAGGGTGAGTAATTAAAAACAGAATTTTCATTTTTGGGTGAACCCTTTTGGTTGGCTGGTTTTAAAGAAGCTAAAATGGCTACAGTAATTCAAAATGTGGAAAAATGTGTTCTTTAAGTGTTGTACTTGTATCCCACTGTATATCAAAATGTGAAGTTGTTTGATATGGGCTCAAAACATAGTAAAGTACCTAGATAGCATTTTGAACAAAACAGGCGAATCAACCAGTGATTAATCTCAGATGCATCCATTTACCGGCTTCAACCAGCCATGTATAAATTTGAACAGATTAGCTACTGTCAACACTTAAACACAGGAGCTTTCGTTCAAAGATCTGTGTGTTTTAGGGTCTGATTTAAACCGTTCTGCTTCGAATGGCACACCCCTTTCACAGTAGCACATTTGTTTTACAGTTCAGGGCAGGGGGATGTTAACAATTAGCTCAGGGGCTCAAAGTAGAGACCGAAATTCAAAAAAGGAAGAAAGGAGGAAAGGGTGAAATGAGTGAACAGTTAGAGGCCGCTTGCACTCCTCCTCTCCAGTCCCCTTAATTAAACAAAGGCTCATCAAAGCCCTCATTAAAAACTACTCAACAGCAATTGGCTGTCAAAATAAACAGAACACACGGTACAGTGAGACAGAAAGAGAAACAATAACAAAGCAAGAAAGAGAGATAAAGAGGAGGAGGAATACTAGAACAAGGGGTTCTGGACAGTGGGCCAACGATAGATTTCATAATGATAATATGTTTGAAACGTCACAACAGTTCTGCAAACAACCCCGACACGCACCACATGCGACCCCTGAGAAATCTCAGCAGAGAGTGCCGAGGCTCTCTCAATGCGCTCATATTTCAAACGCTCCCGCTTATTTATGCAACACACATCGATCGCTGTTCGTAAAAACAACGAATGTACACTCACGACATCCTAACGAGAAGCAGAGACTAACGCTCGAGGAGAACCGATGCCTGTCTGCACTGATTATGCTCTGTTCGGAGGAAGGGTGATAATATGTGTTGAACTTCCCGACACCATGCTATACCGTTCCAGCATTTCACAAACACAAAGGGAAAACAGAGACGGCAGCCAATGAGTTTGGAGCTCAAATCAGGTTTGAAGTAAATGACGACAAATAGTGTTGCTCTTACAAGGTGCTTGATGATATTGAAATGGAAGGCCTTTCAGTTACCTCTGGGTTTCCAAAGCTACAGTACAGTAGGCCAAGAAGCAAATCCGATATCCGACGCACATTTTGACACCTTGCTCGGGAAATTAATAAAAGAGCAGTTTTAGAAGATTTAACAAAAGCCAGGTGAAATTCCCAACCGGAAAAATGGATGACACTGTGTGTTATCAAAACAGACACAGCAATTGTGGCTCCCTCTCTTTGAAAGACTTATTCACTTATATTCACTTATTCACACTAGACTTTTTATACAGTTTTTAAGATTCTGCATTAAAAATTCTGGATGGGATTTAAAAAAAAATTGATATGAATAAATGTTTTATTTAGTATGAAGACATAAGGTTTTTTTTTCCTCAATAAAACAGAAAATCTGCTTTATTCAGAAATGTTCTTGCAATGTCAAACTTTTTGCAGAATCAAACTTGGATAGAAAAATCCCTAATGAAAGCAATTTACAGCAACAAAGCATATTCTACCATGCAAAAGTTTAGGGTCTGTAAGATTTTTTTAATGCTTTTGGCGGCATTTACATTAACAAAAATACATTAAAAACAGCAATATTATGAAATATTACTACAGACTGTATTTTAACACATTTTAAATTGTAATTTATTCCTGTGACGGCAAAACTGAATTTTTAGCTCCAGGCTTCAGTGTCATATGACCCTTCAAAAATCATTCTATTGGACAAATTTGTTGCTTAAGAAATAAATTATTATAATTCTCAATGTTATAATGCTAATTTTTAGTATTCTTGATGAACAGAGTTAGTAAGTAATTAAGTATTTTTAAGTTTGGTCACTTTAATGTGTTTAACTTGCTCAATAAAAGTAATAATTTATTTAAAAAATAAAACTTACTGACCCCAAAAATTTGAACAGCAATGTAAGTTGTTGACATTAAGGCCAGGACACACCAAGCCAACTTCAAAGAACTACCAGCGACAGAAGCCGACGGTGTTGTCACCTTGCGTGAGCAGCGTCTGGACCATGGCACAGACCAGAGATCGTCTTACTATTGGGAGACGAGAGGGCCTATATTACTTACTATTGGAGAAAGCATAACTATGACGTCTCTGAATTTCAGTCAGAGTTGTGCGACACTCAGTCGCCGTTTACGGATACCATAGGAATAAACGAGAAGTGCCGTAAGCTGAATCACGCCTGTTGCAAGAAATCAGTTACTTCTCTTATAAAACAGCATCTTTTGTGGTAAACTCTAAAAATAGTTCAATCCAAAGGTATTGTTTATTGTAAAACGTGTTAAAGATTAGCAGACAGGCTGTCGATCCATTAAATGATAAGCCATTTGCTCTAAAAATCTGCTCCTCCATTGACATTCATTAAAAAAAGTCTCCATTGACTTTGTATTGAGGGAAGCTGCCTCCTTGTCATTTCCGACTTATAACAAAAAACAGAACAATGTCTAAAAGCTGCTATGTGACAAGGTGAACAGTGAACAAGCTAAAAAACCCAGAACTACATTTTTATAAGTTGTCGACCCAAAAAACGAGCGATTAATGGCACAAAAGTAGAGCGTAATGTGTCATATTACTCTGAGAACTATGCCCACTGAAGGAAAACTTAATCGGCGACAACCACGTAAAAGGATTTTTTCACCACCCTATGTAAACCTGAGAGGAGGAAATATATTGAGAAAGTAAATTTTATTGGTTTATGTCAGTGCTCCTATTCCTTACCTTTTTTTTTTTTGGAGAAATGATCCAACTGAACGGCCCACTGTAAAATACCCTGACATCTACAACTATTTGTGTCCTTAAACACAAACGTGTTTTGGGGGTCAACAGCTTATAAAAACGTAGTTCTGGGATTTTAAGCTTGTTTACTGTACACATTTTCATATAGCAGCTTTTTAGACATTGTTCTGTTTTTTGTTATATGTCAGAAATGACAAGGAGGCAGCTTCCTGCAATACAAAGTCAATGGAGAGCGTTGGATTGTTTCCCACCCCGTTCCCCCCGGTGTGGCCGTCTCTATATCACCAGCTATCAATAGTATATATTTGTCATTTAAAAGGAGAAACCCAAACAAGGATATAGAAGATATACAAAATGTAAACAAAACAATGCTTGCTTTACTATTTTGAATATTTCTTCATTTTAAGCGGCTCATGTTGATCTGAAAATCTTCACATATTGGAAAGCATGGGTAAAATCACGTAACATTAGAATAGCATTCTGTCTGTGCCGCTTTAATTTACTTACTTGTTTTCATTACTTTCGCTTTAATTCACTGGACCCGTTCACTTCACTAAACCAATCATGCAATCAGAGTTCTCACTCTCGCTGACAGCCCCAACGCTGATTTATTATGTTGAATCGGGCAAACTAGTTGGTGTGTCCCGGGCCTTTAAATGTTGATGATTTAAGGCAATACTAGAAAAGACAACCACTGGTGATACAATGAAGCTGAGCAGAGTTCAACTTCATACAAATGTACAATGTGACGTAAACGCCAACTACAAATGGGAGAGCAGACAGGGGAGCTCATGTGATCCACCTTATACATTTAATAAGTAACGATCACTATTTTGAAACAAAACCACTTCCAAATTAAATAAGAAACACAAAGCCAGTGATGCTAGCAGACAGAGTGGACGTCTATTTTGTGGCTGCATAACTACAAGATAAAGCTCTTCTCATGAGCCACCACATTTTCACAACATCTTGCCAGCATCAGCTCAATAATGACAAGTTAATGCAACAAAAACACACTTGCACACAAAACGTTTTATGGATCAGACACCAAAAACACTCACAAAATGTCTGCCGAAGCATGTCAGTCTCAAAACAGACCACCATGTATAAACAGCGTGTTATGGCACAAAAAAGGCTCCACAACTCTAAGTGCCCTGCCAATCATTCAGTTCCATCAAGAAAAATACTGTTTTTCCAATAAGCTTCAGGAAAGGAGTTGACATCATGAGATTTTTTTGCTTTTTGTAAAACCACAGTGTACAGTCAGTTCTCTGTTCTTAAGCGTACATGAGCGGGCCTTGTGTGTTTTAATACAGGCCTCAGCATACTTTTCAAAGTAAATCACCTTCATGTGATACTTTAAGTTGTCAGTACATAGTTTTATGCAAATATCTATTATCACATTTTAAGAGGCTTGTTTACTTCGCATTTGTATGCAAAGTAATATTATCAGTGCAGAGCACACAAAAATTCACACCATTAGCTGAATTTTATGGTAAAGATCTACAAAAAAACGGGACAAAGCAACGCTACTGTCACCTCATTTGTGTTCCATAACAAGCATTAAAAATCTATGAGTGGGTCAGATGAACACCAGGCAGCATGCGAAAGTACTATAACGAGAAATGGCTGAGGTTATGCCTCAAGTTAGACCACACTGCAACCATACTCACCGGTAGCGTGGCGTGCTCTATAGCATTGCCCTACAGAAGATAGACAGAGACAAAATTCAGGTCAAAGGTCGAGTTTATGACTCCCCCAGGGTTCAAATGAAGTCGGTCAACCGCACTGTCCCGTATCAACTTGGCCGAACTGTTTACGATCGATACTGAAAGTCCCTCTGAGTGTCAAAGATGGTTTGTGGTCAGGTGGGAGAGGTCGAGCAAGCAAGCGTGACTGATGGGACTGTGGCTTTGGAGTCATTACCAGAGTTTTTGGCTGTGAACTTGATTGTAGGGCCACTTTCACACACAAAGACGGCCTGTTTTTGATCTTTCCTGAAAAACCCATGTGAACTGGGGCTGACTGAAACGGGATGGACTATGTTCACATGCAGAGCTGGAATGTGCAAACACAATAATATAAGCGGCATATCTGGAAGAGTACAAGATCGTTTGAGCGTACATGTGTGTATGCGTCGACGGAGAAAGTGAGACATTCAGCCTGACCGTAACCCGACCTGGGGTCGAACAAACATTGCCCCCTGTTGGTGAAATCCAGCCAACAATGTGAGGGCTGTTTTGCAGTGGGCTGAAAGGGTCGTACTTCTCTGTTACTGAAAGTTTAGAAAAAGGGGAGTCAGGAATTTAAGAGATTACAGGAGCGCAGGAAGCAGCATTACTGCCACCAGCCCTAGATCAGAGACAATCCCAGCCAGTCATGCAGACACGGGAAGGTGTTTGGTAGAGGCCCGTAGGAAGGAAAGCGCTTAAATTCTTTGATTATCAGAAATCCCTCATGACAGGGGTCAGGGCCGGGCTGTGCCAGTGCTAGACTTCCTTAACCAAAGCTGAAACCTAAGGTCACGCCACACGATCTCTTTAACTTCATGTCAGCTGAGCCACACTGGGCTTGCAAGCTCAGAACACTGAAATCCTCTTACTTGCTACAACCATACTTAGCTTCCCATCAAAGTTCAAGTGTACTGTGAGTACAATCTCCTTTAAAGTGATGGTGTCAAATAGAGGAGACCAGAGGCTCAGGCAGAGCATGCTGGGTACAAGAAAGGATTATGGTCCGGGCCAAACAGAGTCTCTCAAGGTGAGAGACACATAGCATGACAAACGGAAGGAAAAAATAAAACATTTTAAATCAGCATAAAATTAACAATTACCTGTATTATTATTATTAATAATTATTAAATTATATTAGGGCTGCCCCCTAATAGCCAACTAACGATTAGTCGACAAGAAGATTGACCAAAATTTTATGTCACTTTCCACAGGAAGTGGCGAAGTCACACAGTCCGTGACGGACACATCGTTAATGGCTGGTCTATGTCATAAAAGTACATCGGGCAGGACATCCAAGCGCTCACCAATCATTCACTGTTAACCTAGAAAAATTTGCAATATTCAAGTGTCTGTGTGGATTGTGGAAGCTGAACAGTAGCGTGCTCACTTCATGACACATGCTCTTAAAATATGCCGTCATTTTTGGTCATACAGATAACAGTAACACATCTTTCGAATCTGTAAAGACTTGACATTTATTTATGCGCACCAAGAATAACAACGAAACGTTGCGCTTTTGTAAAATTACAAACAGGACACATTTTCTGCCGTCTCGATCTCTGTGAACTTGAGTGCGAAACTTCGAAACTCTGTGTAAACCTGCCTTACAGACATGAAAAATATGTCATAAAGAGTGAAATGACTACTTTTAAATGAACCAATTCAAATAGAAAACAAATATTTTGTGATTATGAAATCCGAAGGAAACGTATACAGGCGCATTACTACTGCAGAGATGACGGGTCAGTGTCGCTCTTAAGCTGTAAACAAAAAAGCACTAGTTTGTCTATAAATTCTTAAAATGTTAATGCAGCCTCCTCACTTTTTTTCCATGGCACATTCATAATCATTACTTCTGCTGGTGCGCTGTGGCGCAGCTTTATGTGCGCTTGAGTGCTTATTAGGCTATGTAGGCAATTATTAGGATTTATATGAATTATTCATAAACGTGCGACTAATAGTCAGCTAATGCTTAAAATGAATGACTAGTCGACCAGAAAAATCTTAGGGCAGCCCTAATTTATATTACCAATAATCATCATCATTTATTGATTTTGAGCAATTTTGATCAAAAGTTTGAGATAAGTAATTTAAAAAAAAAAATGATTAATATTTTTTTATTCAACTAGGATCCATATCAAAAGTGACAATAAATATATTTAAAATAAGAAAGATTTCTCTCAAATAAATGAATCTGCTATTCATCAAAGAATTCTGAAAAATGTATAATTTCCAAAAAAATTAAAAAATTAAGCAACAACTGATAATAATAAGAAATGCTTCTTGAGCAACAAATAAAAATAGAATGATTTATATATATTTCCAAGGTAAGAGTGAGTTTGGGCTGGTGCCCCAGGCAAAAAGAAATGGTTTACACAAAAAAGAGAAATGTGTATGTGGATAAAATACTTACGGGCAGGTGAGTGAACACCGCAAAGGTGCTACAGAGGAAAGCGATGAGATCACTCAAGTAGTCACTGGCCTGTCCACCTCCCTGTGCTGCCGTCCAGTCATAATCAGCCAGCTGCAGAAACTGGTCAATCTTTTGATTCAGGTTGGTGTAGATCTCCTCTTCAGCGGCATGCCTTGCGTCCTACACAGACAAAAAGAGAAGAGAATCCTAACCAGGCACAATATGTATTTTAATAGCACTAAAAAATAATCCACACATGGGGGTGTGATATCACTAGCTGCAGGTACCTTGAAGGTGGAGGTTCCATAGAGTTTGGTGGCATTGATTGTGTCAGGAGGCACGTTGGTTATGTTGGAGATGAACTCTTCTAGGTAGTGACAGGACTGCTCCAGATGAGTGGTGTTGATGATGATCTGAACCAACTTTGGGAATCAAATGTGATTTCAAATTATGACTAATCCATTTTTGTCCAAATCAGATTTGCCGACAAAGCACGATTAGTTACATGCACAAAAAGAAAATTTGTAAGTTTCTGATCAAGACTGGAGCAATCGCTGCTGAAAATTCAGCTTTGCCATCACAGGAACAAATGACATTTTACAATATATTGAAAAAGACAACAATTATTTTAAATAGTAATAACATTTCACAATATGACTGCTTTTACTGTCTTTCTGTTAAAATAAATGCTGCCTTGGTGAGCATAAAACTCTTCTACATAAAAAAAACAAAACTAAAAAAAACAACAACCACAAGCTTTTAAGTTGTTAAACTTAATTTACATCGTTATGTTGCACAATCAGCATCTTTTACTGGTAGCTGTACTAATCTAATGAAGCTTGTCTTTTTTAATAATAATGCAGCATATTTTCAACTGAACATAACAAAACTGCATAGGTAGTCATCACAGAGAAAAGCAGTGCAAGCTTTGGGGAAAAGATTTTGGAGGTATGAGTAATAACAACCAGCAAAAGCCTCAAGTGGGAATAATTCCAAAGGGGAAAGGGCATAGAGAGGAAGTCAAGGGTACGTCTAAAGGGACAGAGAGAATCCGTCTGTGGGAAACAGACCTGGAGCTGCTCTACGTTCAGTTAGCTGTTCTGTGGTGCAGTGTTTGAGGTCCACAGGCAGGGCAAGGCTGTCAGCAGCAAGGCGCTGAGGCACATTGGTGCTAATTGAGCCCAGACCTTTAACTTGGACCCAGTCTTCCCTCCCTCCCTCTCTCTCTCTCTCTCTCTCTCTCCAGTCATGGTGCACCATGCAGGGAGGGAAGCCCGATGCAGAGCCCGGGTCACACTTCCGCACCTCCGCCAAATCCGGGGCAAGACAGGGGGAGGAAGGAGCTTGATATCTGATCTGGTGTGTGACTGCGTGTGTGTGCAAAGGTAGTAGTAAGACTAGACTTTGCTGTGCAAACTACCTGAAACCAAAAATAAAGCTTTTGCTTTTTTAAAATACAACACCGAATGTCTTTCTTTTTTCCTCTGCTATTCTTTCATCATTTTCTCATCAGCAGCACCCAACTGAACTGAACACATCTGGATTTGAGGGGTTATAAACAGGCCAGACTGCAAGCAGAATCAGCAGAGCGGAGAAAAAAGAACCACATTTTAGCGAGAAACAAGGGCAGAGTAAAACAGAGATGGAGTGAGAGCAGGATGGGAAAAATTATACATGCCACCAGCCAGTGGTAGGTTATTTTGCCATATCTGTCTGCCACTGTTGGGGCCGGTCCGTTTCAGATTGGCCTATGACATTTAAAGGGGTCATCGGATGCTAAGTTCACTAAACATGTTGTTTGAACATTAATGTGTGTTGGCAGTGTATGTACACATCTACCCTATAACGATAAAAATACATGCATTTTAATTAATCTGTAAAAATAATATTCCCTTTTTCAAATCGAGCCACAGAGGGCGCTCCCATGATAGTTAATTGACATGAGCGTCTTACCTAAGATCAGTTGTAACAGGCAAACCTCCTTGTTTTGATGCTGGAGCAGGGTTAAGTTAAACAAGAATTGAGCTATTGAGGTGTTGTGTTGCTGGATGTAATAACGAACGTAGTGGTCGTCATTTATTCCCGACATCTGAGCTGCTGAAGATGCAGTGGATTATGTTTGTTTGTGAAAGGAATGCACCTCCCGATATAAACATATACATGTATATCCATCTATGTTCACGCGAATCATTCGTGATCCAGCTTCACTTACAGCAGAAGTGAGTATAAGGAGTTTTTTATGAATCTTTGCGATCGCCTTTCCTAATAATGTGCTAGTTAGCAAGTTTAGCGGCTAAACGCGGCTAAAGTAAACATACTCGATAGAGCTCATTTGCATTTAAAGCAGCCTCGACCAGAATGAAATGATTTTTGCAGAGCTGATTTTGGCAAGGTAAAAAGGGTGTTGTTTTACACTACCACTGAGAATTTTTAACCAAAGTATATTATAGACTTTTCAATAAGACCCTAAAGAATCATATCAACTTGTGGAAAATGGGCATCCGACGACCCCTTTAATGCTGTTTAGATATAGCAATGCACTTTTGTTGAAGTAACAACTTTTAAAGCAGTGGTTTAGCTTCAACTTGCCTCAACACACCTGCCAGGAAGTTTCAAGTATACTTAGTAAGACTTTGATTAGCTGGCTTCAGGTGTGTTTAATTAGGGTTGGAGCTAAACTCTGTAGTACACCGGCCCTCCAGGACCGAGTCTGGTGACCCCTGTTTTAAACAGTCTGGTCATTATTTATCAAGATCAAAAGTCTTATTTGATACAAGAGTCTTACTTGTGAGTGCTTTAAAAGAAATCACTTTTTTCACAAAAAAAAGTCCAATTGTTTACTTCATTTTGACATTTGCACGTAGTCAATACTCAGTAAGATAATAACATGCTATAAGTTGCTGTAAAAAAAAAAGGAAAAAAAAAAGTGTAATTTAATGCTTAAATATAACATGCATAGAGTGTTGTTTTATATATTTAAAATGTAAAAAATTGCTGTTAATAAAAAAAAACCGTTATTAAAAACGCAATTAAAAAAAAAATGTTTCCCATCCTGAGTGAGAAAAGAAAGGCTACTAGAGTTTTAAAGTGGTCTATCTAAAAGATATGTGAAGAGTGAAATAATCTTGTTATTCAAGACCAGTGCAGAAAACCAGAATTCAGAGAACCCAGATAAAGACTATCTGTTGTGGTTGGACTGATGCAACATCAATGAAGAGGAACATGTATGTGGGCATATAAACACAGAAACAGATGGAAGAAATAAAAAAAGATCCTCACCTCTGCCAGTCCTACGTTTTTCTTCTTTATGGCATACTGTAGGCAGTGGCTGAGGGTTCGTGTCAGCAGGAGGTTTGTAGACTTGCGGATCATGTCATCAATTTCTGTGGAGCTGAACATGAAAATTCATCTCATTAGGAATGTAATTATAAATATATATCTATATATATCTAAATATATATAAATTAAAAATAATTAGTTAATTAATTATATAAATAAATTATATATATATATATATAAAAAATAAGGTTGAACCACTGATGTCACATGGACTATTTCATGTCCTTACTACTTTTACAGGTCTTGAATGTTTCAGTTGCACTGCTGTCTATGCAGGGTCACAAAGCTCCCAGATTTAATCAAAAATATCTTAATTTGTGTTCTGAAGATGAACAAAGATCTTGCGGGTTTAGAACGACATTAGGGTAAGTAATTAATGACAGACATTTCAATTTTGGGTGACCTATCCCTTTCAGCAGCACAATAGTTTTCAACAATAATTATAAAAAGAAGAAATGTTACTTGAACACCAAATTAGCATATCAGAATGACTTCTGAAGGATCATATAATGCTGCTAAAAATTCAGCATTGCCATCACAAGAATAAATTACATTTTAAATTAAAGCTGCAAGCAGCGTTTAAAGAGTCCTTGCACCCGATCTCACCACCACCAGGTGGCTTTAGGAAAACCGTAAACGTGCATTTAAAGTGGTAAATATAGAAGGAATATGTCAAAGTTATTTATATGTGCCAAAATTCCTGCTTCTAGGTGTTGGTGCTATGACTATAACTGGATATTGGCATGTAGAGGCCACTTTTCTAAAACATGAAGTTTGGTGCAGATTGAACATGGTACATCTGAGTTAGTGCAAAGCATGGCGTATCCTGTTGCCAGCAGGTAGCGCTATGATTATAACAGAATATTGACCTTTAGATGTGTTTAGGCCAAAAGTGTTGGGGCAGATCGGACACTGTATGGCTGAACAAGATCTTTGAAATATAACACTGGAAAGGCCAATGTTGATGTCAGTAAATCTCTATGAGGAGTTAGTTAGAGCGCAAAACATGCCACTTCCTGTTGTCAGCAGGTGACGCTATGACTATATCTGAATATGGTCATGTAGCTCTCTTTAGGTCAGGAGTCTTATCAAACAAGTGAATTCTGGTGCAAATCGGACATTGTATGTCTAAATTATAACAACTTCCTTTTTCATGGCACAACATTGAACTTTGAAAACTCAAGATCTTCACAAAGGGCTTTAGATTACACTGAGCAAATTTGGTGTTCATATGTTTAAATCTCTAGGAGGAGTTTGTTAAAAATATGCCTGAAAATGGCAAAAACAGAACAAAACTTGTCAAGAAAATATAAAATAACATACTTCCTGTTGGGTTTCGGATTTCGACCCGGGGGACTTTTTTGTAGGTATTAGCGTTACATGCGTTTCCTGAATTTCATACATGTAAGTAAAACATAGCTCTAGGGGCACTTCGTTGAAATTTTATAGGTGGTGCTATAGGTGGGTGGTGACACACCCACTTCTGAAACCCATATCAGATGTAAATTTTCACCACTTTTGGTGTGTGTGCAAAGTTTCATGCATTTTTTGAGCATGTTTAGGCCCTCAAAAATGCAATTCATTTTGGAGAAGAAGAAGAATCTGAGCAATTCCAACACGGTCCTTGCACCACCGGTGCTTAATAATGCTTCATTTATTTTTAGCAAATAAATGAAGCAATATTAAGCTCAAGAGACACCTCTCCATAACAGTAACCATTACTGTAATATTTACGAATACAGATTTTTGATATATGTATTTTGCACTGCTGGTCCCACTGAACACTTCTAGCAATGCTTGGAGCAAATGATTTTCTTTCAGACCCAACATATGGAGAGCAGAGCCCGGAGCGAAATGTTTTTGTGGTCCAGATTTACATAAGCATCGTTCTGACTCAGAGAGTGTTCTATGTGCTCTAATCTCAGCCTTAATACTCCACCTCCTCTGAGAGAAAAAAAAGGCACAAAGTGGAACCAAAAAAGATGCAGTGAATAAGATGAAGAGGCCTACACACATGAACACTCAAAGACACAGACTATGGGCGGGATTTAAAACCACTCATCAGGGCCCAATAACACCCTCTGGGTTTCAGTAATGCATGTTCCAAAAACCAGAGAACAACCACACACAGATATACGGTTTAAATCAACATGAGGGAAATGGGGGGATATCACTTTTCTTTACTCTTCTCTTCTGTTTTATTGAAGAGCAATGGGGGTGGGGAGGAGGAGAAAAGGGGGCTAGTGCTCGTTAGTACGCCCGCAGCTGCATCTTCCTTTACTTCCCCCCCACAGATTGGTTCGCAAATAATTAAAAAGAGAGTCAAAAGAAAGAAAGGGACAATATGTCTCAAATGTGTCCGTCAATGTGAGCCAAGGCCTAGGGTGCAATAGTTTTCCCCCTCGATCTGGGCAACAAACGCATTCCTCGCAAATTACTAAATCGTCTCTCATTGTGTTGAGAAAAGCAGAGGAGGAATTTGAAAAACGTTCCTCTCCTCAGCAGGGGGAAAAAAACTCTGAGCTCCCTCCGCTGACTTGGCAGGAGGAGAGTCGAGCAGAGCGGAGAGATGGAGAACATTAGGAGAAAAAAGGAGGTGCTACAGACCAATATAGAGATTACAATATTAGCATCTACCATCCCGCTGAAAACTGTAGGTGACTGCGAGATATTTTCAGTGTTACAGGGTTACAGTCATCGGTTTGTGGATGTTGATGACCAGCTTTGATTCTGTGCACTACAATATGGAAACGTTCCCAGTATAGAACCTCAACTAGGCCGTAAAAGAAAGGATTGGATTTAAATTGAGGACTTAAAGCGAGGCATTGGTCTTTTTGTGGCGATCTGGAAACTGACAGTGTCTGGATGAATCCAAAGGCCTCTGGCTATTCCTCATCTTAAGAGGGAGGGGGCTACGAAACAGAAAAAGAAATTGTAGTCTGATTAAACACAGACGTTTTACTGGCATTTACATTTGATTTATTCATCCATTCAACTCTCTCACCATTTCAGTTAAAATTAGGGTGGGGGTTCGGTCTGATAAACAATAATCTGAGAAAAACAGATGAGAAGGGAACCAACGGAGACTGAAAATGTCCAATTAACTTCACTGGAAAAAGAGAAGCTAAACAGAAGCATGCCGAGACATCGGTTAGCACAGAACGTATGTTCATTAGCTATTGAACCATCACAAAGATTAACATTACAGCAAGCTTCAACTCAAGGGTAACTTCAGGTTAATATGGTAAATGCGCATTTGTAAAGCGGCTCTTGTGAGGGAGGTCTAAAGTTCGCTGGACATGCAATAAGGGGGGGGGGGGGNCCGTCTGGTCTTCAGGCACCTGCACATGGACTTGCGCCCCCTCCCTCCCCCTCTGACCGCATCTCATCTCAATATTAGCGGAGGGAGACCACAAAGACTAATTGCCTCCGGTGGACTAGTCTGGGTAGTATGCAGAGCTGTTCCTTTCCTCCTTTGGTGTGTCAGTCATAGGTTTTTGTTTCCAATAGCAACAGGTTTTTTTTTTTTTTCTCTACCTCCTTCCATACATACCCAAAATCCTGACCCCAGCATCCAAGACCTTTGGTTGAACGCCACCTGGCTGCCTCTTGCCCTCTTACTCAATCACACTTGTGCTAATAGGGATTCATTTTTACAAATATGTCAAATACGAAAACATCCAGCGAGTCGTGCCATTATTTGACAGTGTTCCTAAATTAGATGTGTGTATGGGGGATTTTGGCTTGATCTGGAGCTCTTGGACCCCACACGCCGAAGCACGGACTCCTGTGAGCGCAGCCAAAAGAGGTCAAATGTTTATTGTTGAATTTTAACTGACATTTGAGCGTGGGGATCGGCCACGTTCTGAAAACCACATAAGGACATGACTGGTAAATGTGAGGAGGCAGTGAGCAGCCAAAGACTTGGTAGGGGTCCCAATAAAAGTGAGACAACTTCCTCCGCCAACATACATAGCGTATTATATACTGAATGGACACCTTCTGCAATACAATACAAATGTAAAACACTAAATGGCTTCTTTTTGAGTACTATTTCCACAGTTTAAAAACCACTGTTTGGATTTTACCACTGCACATTGGATAATGTTTAGTGATGACCATACAAAAAAATTTGACTGCAGAACACCTCAATTGACTCTTTGCAGGAAGTTTGACCGACAGGTTATCTGACCAATCATAATAACGACAAATCTGTCATTCTGTCCAAACTAGACAGGAGAGTAGATTAACATTGGTGGACTAAAATATATTGTGTATTAACTTTCCGCAGCTGAAACAAGATACCTTATGGTGTTCATTTATGTTTATTTTGTGCTATAACTAGTAATAAGGAAGAGTTGATCGGTTCACGTGCTGCAACAGCGATCTGTCACGACACACTAAACAGCCACAAAACAGTATTTATTGTTTGGATTCCTTTAAAAAAAAAAAATGGCTAAATTTGAAAGCTGAGACCATTTTACTGCAAAAGTAACCTGCTCTGTCTTGTCTGTCAACGTGTTGTCAGTTTCGTCTTTGCTCCGCGATGTATTTTATTACAAAACAACAGTAACTAATGGGGGCAGATCTTTGCGAAGGGTCAGTTGATCAGACAGAATCAAATATTCCAGACAATCATGTAATAAATTAGTTTTGGTTATGTTCTGTCTCATTTATAATTGACACCAGATTGAACAAAATTGCAAGCACTTAGTTTAATTTCATTCACCAGTATAAATGCCTGTAAATTAAATAATTACACAAAATTAGTAATTAGGGAGATTTCACCAGACAATTAACATTGACAAGAAAAAGAGAATACCACTGCTCTTGGCTGAATAATTTTAAACACATTTAACAGAATTTGGACATAAAAATTTAAATATACAGTGCATTTTAGGCCCAATTTTAATTAGGGTTCTGCTTCTCAGTTACACTTGAAATCAGTATTATTAATGTAGGTTTATTATATTTAATAATTATCGATTGGGGACATGGAAACAATTCACTTTTGACTCCTAATATTTTACTTGTACATGTCCATTTCATATAAACTTAGATGTAGATTACATTCAAACATTTTGCAGATGTGTGTAAGATGTGAGCCAATGTGTGATGTCACACAAATTTAAAAGAGATGTTCTACTGCTTTCAAATGCAAGCTTTAACGACACAACACATTAGGCTGTACTAGAAGAAAAAAAAAAATTAAAAATGTAATAATCCAAAAAAAAAAAAAAAAAAAGAACAACAAAATGAATAACAGTTTTTAAAATGTTTTTAGCATATTTTTTTCCCTTAAATCTTCTTGCATGGGGTGTATCGGACTCCTCCGCATGCCAAATACTTTGACAACTCTGATATAAACCAAGCAGTTTCTCTCACAATCCAGAGCGGCTATGCTCTCTACAGGATCTGGACAGTTTAGAAGAATTTAGCACGCACAGACTCTGTCAGACAGGAAGAAGGTATTATTGCTAATTTAAAGTCATTCTTTTCATGATTGTAGAATGTATCTCCAAAAACAATCCTTTTATAGCACAGGTAGTCTTTGGACAGGGCAATCATTGCTTGAAATTAAGCCAATGAGCCAGGAAATACATTTCATCTAAGTCTTTTCTACTGTTATCGTGGGCATCATCTATGTGACCACTCTACAGGCGACACTGTTAAAAGTGTCTGGCTGGCTAGACAGTGTCTCAGACACTAATCGCTAATGATGATGATAATGGAGTAGTAATTTGGTAGGACGCAGGTTTCTACATGTTCTCGGCCCTGAATCATGTTCCCTCATTTCCTCAAAACCTCTAAACTGCAACACACACTCACAAACGATACAAACATACACACAAGGATTAAGATACCCAACCGGGACATCCGCTTCTAAGGTAACCAGACCTGACGGGGAGCTCAAAGAAAGAGCCAGAGACAGAGAACATCAAACGATCACAATCGGGAGGACTCGCCTCAATCAGAAGGAGGCAGGCGGAAATGCCAACGATAGTTCTACAGACAGTGACCTTTAGCCTCGACCCTTTGACCTACGGTTCCATTTAGGAGATTAAGAGAAGGGGTGAGATATCAGTTCACAACACAACGTGACTATGGTTAAGGGGTGTGTGGGAGAATAATGGTTAAAGATTTTAATACAAAATGTCGAAGGTTTAGTCCTAAACAGTTGTGACCAAGAATTTGAATCCTGCTTGTTGTAAGGTACTTCATTTCAGCGGGACAAAATCCTTTATATTACTGTATTTTCAGGTGCACTCAATAAAAACAGAATGAATAACTATATATCCGCATTAAACATGTCTAATTAGTGAGGCAAAGGCTATACCTATAACTATATTAGTATAGACACCAATAGACAATAATGTTACATTTACTCTGTGTGTCACAGTTATGTCTGGTAAACATACGCTACAGTTTAAGATTTCTTTTTTTTTTTTAAATAACTGTTCTCTTCAACACATTTTAAAATGTAATTTTTTTCTGTGAAGGAAAATCTGACATTTTCAGCATTTTTCAGTGTCACATTATTCTTTCTTTCATGAATAAAAAACTTTTTTTTTTTTTTTTCCCACTACTTTCTTCTACTTTTTATTTTCTGTTGTTAATAACTCACCCTCATGTTGTTCCAAACTAGAAAGACCTTTGCTCATCTTCGGAACACAAATTAAGATATTTTTGATGAAATCTGAGAGCTTTGACAGATTTTTGAGGCTAGGGGTGTCACGATTATTTTGGTAATCACATAATCTGTCGATTATTGTGATGACTAATCGAATAATCAGATAATAATTAATTTTTTAGAGTAATAAAAATAGACCTAAGCGAACAACAGCCTTTAAATTGACTTAAAATACATATATAATAACAATGAGGCAATAATTAGTTCAAATGAAGTATCAAAGGCTAGTAATAACATGGTTTTATTGAACAATTGTTAAAATACATAACGTATTATAAACAATAGAGCTAATGTACAATATTTGGCCATTTCTTTATGATAGGAAAATTACAGCCACTGTAATTTCTTGAATATGTGGAAATCAAAATGTGTAAACTCAGAGTGAGGGTTTAAATTTATTCTGAAATCGTGTTGAACAGTTAGCATACTGAGAAAGATAATGATGTGTTCTCCTGTGCTTGCGTAGGTTTATAAATTATTTGCCTTACAAATCTGACGAAATAGCACACGTTGCTTTCCCAGATGAACGTTATAAGCTTGTGTAGCAGCATTTGCTGTGAACAGAGCTGCTCTGAGATGCACGTACATAACCTACACATTTATTTAATTGAATGGTAGTGTTTGTGAATTCTTAATAGCATTATGCTTTATTATGATTTTTAAATGGGTTTGATATGTGGAATGTGCCACTTCCAGTATTTTGCTGATTACTCGACACGGGCAAAATGCAATTGAGGATTTAAAATCTAATACTGTAATACAGTAGAATCGAGGAATTGTTCCAGCCCTAACATAAAGCAACACAACTGACACGTACAAGCTTTGGTTTAAAGGAGTTTTAAAATATATATATATATATATATATATATATATATATATATATTATCGATCATAACTTATAGGAGAATATAGATCAGACACTGGACATGGATGAAGCTTTCTAGAGCACGTGTCGACCGTCTGCGTTTGCGCACAACATCAAATGGAGTGTACTTTGAAAGGCTACGTGTTCAACTGTACACATACGCTAGCGTACACATACAAAAAAAAAGGACACTTTAGGCTTTTCGGTTTTGAAATGACATGAGAGTGAGAAATTAATGACAGAATTTTTATTTTTGGGTGAACTATCCCTTTAAAAGTTATTATGCAAGGAATCCTAAGTATGAGCAATAAGAATAGCTGAACTTGCCTTATTAAATTAAGTTTACTCTCTGACTTTATATAACAGGTTGCTAAACAGGTCTTTAGTCATTTATTGGGAAATCTAAAAGTGCTGTTTTCACAACTGTTTGTTTTCTACACTTGAGAAATGGACGTCTCTTCTGAGAAATATCATAAAGGGAGATCATACCGAAACGCCATTTCACAGAGCCGTTTATGCTGTCCAACAGTCAGCAGACTGGGAATTCAGGGTAGGCCACACTAAACAGATCGGCGCATCTGGCAACCTCATCAGTAATTCTAAGAACTCATAAACTGACCAGAGATCAGTCAACACTAGGAGAAATTCCTTGAAATAACACCCACTAGCACCAAGCATGCAATTAATTAGGAAAACACACAGAAACTGTTTGGTGCCGATGGAACTTCCTCTCTGAAGTTCAACGGCTACTCTAGGGGATAGGCAAAGACAATGGGGCAGGTTTAGTGATTTCATAACTGAAGAATGAAAGGTTAAAAAAAAAAAAAAGAAAGCAGTTTAAAAATAGGTATGTAAACTGGCATCCAGGCAGCATGATTTGCTAATGAGAACATTTGGATGGGAAGATTATAAATGCAGGTGTGAAACAGTTTAAAGTGTGTTTGCACGCTCTTACCTAAGGTGCAAGTCCTCTGAATATTTTAGGCAGGCGTAGATGAATTCTTTGAGTTGTGAGTATACTTTAGGCACAAATTCAGAAAATGGCAGCTTCTTCGGAAAAGGCATCTGTTTAGAAAAATTGTAAGAGTAAATAAATGAAAGTACAGCACAGAGCAAGTGTTCCGAAGGGTTTAAAATCAGAAAAGTGAATTTTGTATCTTTGTTAAAGCACACTAATTATTCATGAAATGTTTTTGTGATTCTTGAGTGTATTTTAACAGCTGCCTTGCCATGTGTACTTCCATTGTAAGTGGTTTAAATGTAATCAATTTGTTCTAAATGAAAAATATTGACCATCTGTAACAAATGCTGTTGATAGAGCACACTGGGAGATTTCCTTTATAAAGAAAACACAAAGGCAGCCTAATTGCATGAAAGCGAACAGCTGCAAGTATAACCAAGAAAGGTAGCATCCTTTGATTACTATAACAGTGTCGGGCAGTAGTTCTTGTTGACGTCAATGGGAGAATTCAAATGTATGGCTCTGCTCAAGCATTTCAGGGGATGCGCATGTTAGTAATCAACTTCTTGGACAGCAGGAGGACTTTTGTGCCTTTGTGGAGACTGGAGGGTGTGTAACTGAGGGAATCTGTGAGAAAATCTGTGGGATAAAAGGTTTCTTATGTGCCTAATGTTCACCTTGTCTAGCTCTGCATCCTGGAAGGGGAATTGGCCTGCTATTCGCTGGTACTCTTCAGGGGACGCCACGGGAATTGGACTGTAGTTGTCCTGATCCAAGATTTGCCTAAATCAACAGAGTAAGTGTGAGGGGGGAAAAAAGACCTGACTTCACAGATGAACTGATCATAAACCTGAGGGCAAGAGCAGGATATTAAAGAAGACTAAATAATCTAAAAACCATTTACTGGACTCATGAGCAGTGTGGCTGTGTTTGTGTAACTCAGCCATAGCAAACACACATAACACATCTCTCCTTGAATGCCTGTTTCCACAGTAATGACATTCCGAGCCGTTCAAAGACTCCAAAGCATCATTCTTTTATGGAGTGAGTCAAGTGTTTCTGACAGGGAACGCGAAACGACTCCAGCAAGGTTACAACAACCTTTCCATGTCATCTGCTCTTAAGATTCAGCCGAACAAATCGTAACCATCTCCCTCCAAGGAGCTTTAACATAATTTTTTCAACATCGAACTGACATTTTTTGGATTAAATGCTTTTTAAAGAGATCCCAGCACAAAAAAAGAAGAAAATATTTGTCCTTCGAGCAATATGATTTAGTCACATGGGGGTAATTCAATCAGTGATTTTAGATCGTTTGGCCTGACAAAGTTTCCCTGTCCTTCAACCGTCCTGCAATCCACAACCTCTACAAATATAAATCTCCGAGCACTACGGGTATCAGATTCAGGCAATTTCCTTAAATGATAGTTTGATATACGGCATTAAAAATGGATATTTCATTAAAAAATGGATGTGTGGTTACCAAATATTGAATAGAAGAGCAGAACAAATGACGTACAGTAAACACAATCTAATTACGTGTCTTACATTTGGACATAACCCTATTAGTGTAATTCCTTCAGTATGGATTTCTCAAGGGTCATAAGGTGATAACCAAATCATCATTATCCATACTCAAATGAGAAACTGCGGAAAAGGGATGAAGAAAACAAGGGAGAGAGAGAAAGAGAAGGCAGAAAGCACCTGAAGGACTGGTTCCACTTTTTCAGCAGTATCTCCCCATACTGATCCCTCATCTCCAGCAACATATCAAACAACTGGTTTACTGGAAAACCATAACCCTGAAGTGAGAGAGAGGGGAAGAGAGGGCGTGAATAATGCCCATCTCAGCAAAAACAGGAAGAAGTGGTGTTTACACTTTTACACTTGAATTTATCATTAATTATACTGAAATAAAACATACAACACACCCTTTTGTAACGTCTATTCAATGCTTTACTTGTCTGTCGCAATACTGTTTTTAAATTACATTCACCTTTCCCAGAATATATTGCTTTATGTCATTATTTATAACTACGTCAAGTAATCAACATATGCAATCTGCAAAATATTATCCAATGATACCCCAAGTTCTTAAATGTTATCATCTGCTAGTACCCCACTCACCTGCAGTGTGTCTGCAAACAGCACTATAAGATTCTTCAGATCTAAAATCAGGTCTGGATCAGTGCAATAAGACTATGGAGACACAAGAGAGAGAGAGTGATGGATTAGAGCAAAATCAGAGGAAGGACAGAACAGGGATTTAGATTACCTAGTATAAATGCAACATTAAGTGTACTAAGGTTTCCAGATGATTATCTGACAACAAAGCTGCTCAGTTTGTAGTCTTAAAACCCAGAAGAGGATTAGGGATCTATCTGAAATGTAAGAATATTGTTTTTAAAATAGCGTTTTCACTTTATTAGTAAAATAAGGTCTGCAGTTTGCTAACTAGATAAGGACAAAACTTTTACTTACTCGGACAACCGTCGCAGTCCTTCAGCAGGAACTTGCAACTTACGTTATTAAAATCACACAACGGTTTCAAACTTCATGTGAGGTACATCTGTGTGCAATTTGCACTATTTTTCAAAAATGTGGGGCCAATTTTTTTCTTATTGAAATAATTACTACTTTCTTTCAACAAGGACGCTTTAAAATTGATCAAAAGTGAACCGTAAATACTTCTACATTGTTACAAAACTTCTATTTAAGATTTTTGAACTTTCTACTCGTCAAAGGTATTTATGAACGTTTTGTGGTTTATGAACAAAGGTTTTGTGCCACAAAACGGCTCCTGAAAATTCAGCATTGCCATCACAAGAATAATCGACATTTTTAAATATTAAAACATCTATTTTGAATTGCAATATTTTACAAAACTGTTTTTTTTTGTTTGTTTGTTTGTTTGTTTTTTACCGTTTTTGAACAAAAAAAGGGATAGATCACCCAAAAATGAAAATTCTGTCATTAATTACTCACCCTCATGTCATTCCAAACGCATAAGAAACCTTCAGAAAACAAAGATTTTTTTGCTGAAATCTAAGAGCTTTCTGACCCTGCAAAGACAGCAACAAAACTACCACATTCAAGGCCCAGAAAGGTAGTAAGGACATCGTTAAAATAGTCCACATGACATCAGTCAAGATACTCTCGTGAAGGCACATTGAAGACTGATACAAAAGAGAAGAAATTGTTGAATAAAGCTGTTATTTTTGTTTTCTTTGCACAAAAAAATAATTCTCGCAACTTCATAACTGTTGGATTACTGATGTCACATGGACTATTTTATCAATGTCCTTACTACCTTTCTGGGCCTTCAACGTGTCAGTTGCGTTACTGTCTATGCATTGTAAGAAAGCTCTCAGATTTCATAAAAAATATCTTAATTTGTGTTCCAAAGATGAACAAAGGTCTTGCGGGTTTGGAACGAGATGAGGGTGAGTAATTAATGACAGAATTTTCATTTTTGGGTGAACTATTACGAAATTTCTTACAGAAACATTTTAAAATCTTACCAACCACAAACGTCTGAATGGTGGTGTAAATATAAGAAAATATAACAGTGTGATCGATCTTTAAGTAATGATAACCACACACCTTATTGTACTAGAAAACCACTAACCTAAAAACCCATCAGAAACTCCAGAGGGAAGCCATTAGCCTTCTGGGCTGGCTATCAAAATAATCTCTGGTTGAACAGCTCTACTGTTCGTCTTGCTCAGTGTGTGTAGTGTTAGGTGTGTAGCGTGTAGACATACCGAATGTGTACGCAAGGCTGCAATGGTCTTTGACAGGGCCAGCTCCCACAGTTCTTCCACGTAAGCCCTGTTTACCAGGCCCTGTGTGGTGTGCAAGATGTGGTCCTCCACTACAAAAAAACTGCAGGACATATACAGGGAAACAGAGGAACAAATAAATGAATGTTGGAAAGGGTATAAAAGAGAAACAGTGAGTACAATATAACACCATAGGAAAACATTTCATTAAACTACGACAAGAATATCCCAAATGGGCACAATGAGGCCTTCCAGCACACTAAGGCATCAGAGTTAGCGAACATCCCAACAACATTCCCCAAAAAATCCCAGGCATTCTACGGCATGAGTACCCGAAGCCTTTTTTGTGCCACTTAGGATGTTTGTAAAAGCCTCCGTTCCAGACGCCAGCCTTTCCGATATTCCCATTCAGACACTCGGAATAACACCAATCTGACACTCCACATTCCCACAACCATAAATTCTAAAGCTAAGAGTGTTTTTCGGGAGCACTGGGATGAAGAATCAGGAAGGGCCAGAGGAAGGGGAGCGTTTGGCTAAAGGGAGGGTCTGAACGCTAAGCCAAAACAGGCTTCGGCTCTTTTAATTCTCTTCTATATTAAAAATGAACTTTTTAAGCATGTATAATTGATTTTCAGTTAATTTGGCCATTCAAAACAAAATGTGCACTGCACTTACCCGACAATTTGATTGAAGTAGCGTCTGTACCCATCTAACGTTTCATGCTGGAGACCACAGGAAGGAGAAAGAAGATTTTATGAACATCAGTCATTTGAGCAGTATACTATTACAGCTATTTTATTATTCATCGAATAAACTAGATATCGACCTCAAAACATTTTTAATTGATGTCAGAATTAATTATTTCTTTAAAAGAATGTTAATACCACAATAATATTTAGACAGATTACTGACCAAATAACAACATACCTGTACAACGAAATTCTGCAAATGTCTTTAACACTAACAAATACTACCAAAAGTTTGGGGCTGGTAAAATGTTTTAATATTTTTGAAAAAAATCTCATATGCTCACCAAGGATGTAGTTATTTGATCAAAAATTAACTAAAAATAGTAATATTACAAAATATGATTACAATTTAAAATTACTTTTTCATTTTATTTCTTTTTAAAATGTAATTTCTTCTTATGATAAATGTTGAAAACAGTTGCGCCGCTTAAAGGGTTACTCCACCCCAAAATGAAGATATTTTGGTTGAAAACGGGGAGGCTTGTGACTGTCCCATTGACTGCCAGGTAAATACCACTGTCAAAACCCAGAAAAGTATGAAAGACATTGTCAAAATAGTCCATCTGCCATCAGTGGTTCAATCTGAATTACGCCGGATACGCTGTTTTCGTTCAAATCAAAGCGTAAATATACGTAGAAAACGTATCCGTGTGGTGCGGCTGACAAAGAACAGTGTACGCAGTTTGCGTCCAGCGGATACTCTCCAAAATGGCGCTACGCTGAGGAAAGTATTCTCGTCGCTTCATAAAGTTCAGATTGAACCACTGATGGCAGATGTACAATTTTGACGATGTCTTTCATACTTTTCTGGGTCTTGACAGTGGTATTCACCTGGCAGTCAATGGGACAGTCACAAGCCTCCCGGTTTTTATCCAAAATATCTTAAATTGTGTTCTGAAGACGAACAAAGCTTTTACAGGTTTGGAATGGCATGGGGTAAGTGATTAATGACAAAATTTTCATTTTGGGGTGGAGTAACCCTTTAATATATTAGTGGAAACCGTTTGAATAAAAAATCTGTAACATTATAAACTGTCTTTACTGTCGATTTTGATCAATTTAATACATACTTGCTGAATAAAAGCTGTAGTATGAAACAAACTTACTAACCTCAAGCTTTTGAACAGTACTGTATAGCTTAACTATTTTGTAATGACATTAAGTGCACAGCAATTAAAAACTGAAGCTAGAATGAAATTTGGAAAATATGCACAATTCAGCTCTGCTATGAAGAAAACTTAAGTGTTCAACACCTGAGCTATATTTTAACTGGAACCATGCTTCCACACCCTTTTCCAAACGTTGTTCAAGCCAAAGAAAACTATATATGAACAGCTCTACACTAAAAGTCTACATGTGAATTTTCGGGCCCTACAAATTTGCTATAGCTCCTTGTATGCATCCATCTCAAATAAGCATTTTGCATATTACGTAATGATAATGGCTTACCTGAGAGTTTATGTCAGGTGATGTTAGTGATTGGGGTTGGTGCAGTGAATATGATTGAAGGGTGTAAAACAGACAGACACACAAAGCATGTGCTCGGCTGTGTGAGGGCGTACCATGTTAGAGTGAGGCTGCAGCACTAGTCGGGCCTGTTTCCGCCGCTGCTTCCTGTAGTAGTTCTCAAACGTGTCCCGGGCACCCTGGGTAAAGCAGATACACATTCTAATCACCTGAGTGAGAATAAGGCTGTTTACTAACAGGCGTGACTCTCATTTTGCGTGAACAGCTCTGTGACCACTGAGTACCAGTCATTAAAGACTTACACACACACACAAAAAGCTCAAGATGACCGAAGGAACTAAAGAGGGGAGGTGATGACTGAGACAAGCAGTTAACACAGGAAAACAGATTCTCGCTTAGAGAGGCCATGCTAAACTTCAAATAAGAGCATATCGAGTACTCCCTCTCCTAATCTCCTAGCATGATTCAGAATACAGCTCAACAGAGGCCTGTGGTCTAAAAACAAAGGCCTTCATTCACCACTTTAAGACTTGATCCGTTTCCCAGAGTCCCAGAGTACAGTTCCTGTCCACCTCACACACACCGCTATCAAGGTCCATAAGGGCATGACACTAACACATGCACACACGTCCCTGTCAGAACAAAGTGCAGAAACAGAACAGTAACACACAGAGTGACAGAGATAAAGCTAGAAAACAGTGGCTGTATGGTTGGACTTATCACTACTTCCAGGTAAGGGCCTCTGAATTTATCTAGCCAGAGTGGGTGATTGTACCTCTTATACATAGATAATAAAACAGGACAAGACTCGACCACACAGAACCATTTCGCAAATAACAAAAGAGAGATGTAAGCTCTGTTTCAAAACTAGTGAGCTTTTGTGTTGGTCAGCAG
>JAHKKF010491582.1:0-12230 GCA_019740295.1 Labeo calbasu
ACTTTTTTCAGAATTGCATAATATAAATTTGAAATTACGAGTTATAAAGTCAGAATTGCGGGACAAACCCGAAATTCTGAGAAATAAAGCTGCAATTCTGTTTAATTCTCGTAATTCTAAGGGCATATCAGTTTTTCCCCCTTCAAAATAGTACTTTTGAAGCAATTGCGAGTTTATATCCCACAATTCTGAGAAAAAAGTCAGAATTGCGAGACAAAAACTTAAACAACAAACAAAAAAAAAGTTAGAATTGTTAGTTTCTCGCAGTTCTGACTTTATAACTCGCAATTGTGAGTTTATATTACACAATTCTGAAAAAAGTCAGAAATGCAAGTTTATATCCGCAGTTCTGAGAAAAAAGTCAAAATTGTTAGTTTCTGTCTTGCAATTCTGACTCTATTTCTTGCAATTGCAAGTTTATATCTCACAATTCTAAGAAACAGAAGCCAGAATTGTGAGATATAAAGCTGAAATAACATTTTTACATTTTTTATTCAGTGACGGAAACTGTCTTCCATACAAGAGTCATTGCTGCTAAAAACTGAGCTTTGACATCACATAAATGCATTATATTTAAAATAGTTTAACATAGAAAAGAGTTATTTTAAATTGTAATAATATTTCACAGTTTTACTGTTTTTACTGTATTTTTGATTAAATAAATGCAGCCTTGCATAAGAGGCTTTAAACAAACAAACAAACTTTAAAAATCCAAGCTTATAACTCATTTGAACTGGTTATTTATTTATTTATTTATTGTTTACATTTATTGTTTATTATATTATATTATATTATAATTTATAGTGTAGCATATAGCATATTAGTTGCAGTTTAGTAATGGTAGTAATGGTCATTTGCAGTTTGATTTTGTGTTCGGTTTGGACTCCAGGGACACACATTGCTTAGTGCTTCCTTTGGCCCATAGCTGTGGTCAGTTCTCACCCCAAACACACACATCCCATCTATCTCTGCACTCCTCACTTTATTTAATATTGCCACTGCTAGTCTCACCTTGAGCTTTCTCCCCTCAGCTGCAAACTGTTTGCCTGAGATAACACAATCTTACAGGAGAGAAAAATAAATAAAGAAAAGGAGAGAGAGAGGAAGAGAAGAAGAGAGAGACCATGAGACATTATTTAGTGAGGTTTCTTCACAGCGTCTCCTCACACGTAATCAAAAATCATTAGGCACATTAGTCTTTTTTTCAGCAGGGCACGATGTGTCTTCCTGTAAAGCTGAATCATTTTGACACTTCTGTTCTGCCACCCTTTTTACTCACTCTCTCTTTCTTCTCTCCCTCAATTTTCTTCTTCTTTTCCTCTGTCTTGAGGGCAGCAGGCTGCTTGCATATGCGTGGTGATATGTCAGTCAGCCGTTAGTAGGGAGGTGTAATCTATTCTGTGGATAAAGAAAGAGCGATAGTGAGAGGTGTAGTGAAGAACGCAGGGTGTCTCTGAGCTGTCTTATGCTAGTGTTTCTCCCATCCCGACTTTGAGTAATCTACACTCTCCGTCTCAAGGTCAGCGTGCTCTGCGATGGGGCTTTAGCATGAGATGTCCACTTTCTGCATGTACATTCCTGATGCAGGTATAAATCACCCATATGTTGCTTTATAAAGACATAGAATATTCGTTGTCAGCTTTCTGTTACTTATAGGCCACTTTATACAGTACACAATAACTGTGGGGTCGTAGGTTCATATTTATTGAGAGAGAGGCAGCAAAACGAAACTTTAAACTTGTTGACAGTAATCCTGCTTGTTGACTTACAAAGCTGTTAGTGGCACACATACAGATGGTAATTTTTCATTCATTCATTCATTCATTCATTCATTCATTCATTCATTATCATCTTGGACTTACTTGACTAATGTAAAATATAATTTATATTAGATAACATTTATTTATTTATTTATTTACTGATTTATTAACTTTCTATTATTATTATTATTATTATTATTTTATTTTTTATTATATAAATAAATAATAATCAGTTGATGGTCTTACTACTACTACTACTAATTAGTTTGTGGACTTATTTGATTAATGTAATATACATTTTTATATTAAAATCTGAAATTTATTTATTTATTTATTTATTTATTCATTCTGCCTTCTGCTTTTCAAAATCTGTCGATGCTCTAAAATTTTCTTTTTGCAGAGGGTAATTTTTAACCAATTAGTGGGCTATTTATTTATGTATTTATTTATTTATTTATTTATTTAACTTTCTATTCCTCTTCTTCTACTTCTTCTTTTTCTTAATAATAATAATCAGTTGGAGGTCTTACTACCACTACTACTACTACTACTATCATTATTATTATTGTCTAGGTAACTTTTTTATTTATTTAATTATTTAAATGAATGAATGAATGAATGAATGAATGAATAAATACATACATACATACATACATACATACATACATAATCAGTTGGTGGACTTACTTGATTAATAAATACATTTTCTTTATATATTGTTTATTTTAGTGTTGTTGTTTTTTCTACATTTCAAAACCTAAAAATAATTCACTGCCTTTCATGTACTATATAGAATGTCCTTAATTTACATCTGCGGCCTTTCTCCATTGATTCACATATCCTGTTTGTGAACCCTACTATGTAAAACTGTGACAAGGGCATCTTTTTCACCCTGAGAGAAGACCTAGTGGTGACAACAGCCTGTTTGTGCTGACCCTTGCCTCCTTTGTGGGCGATTCACAGCCTCACTGACCTGGCCATCCTTTAATCAGAGCCATGCAGAAAGCAGGGCACTGAGGCATATCTTTCGCTCCCTGTCTTCTCGATCCCTTGGCTTTAATCTCTCAGCATTAGGCAGGGTTGAAGGCTAAATGTATGCCTTGGTCTTAATCACTGCTCTGTCTATTCCTTTCTGCCAGATATCTGCCAAAGGGCCTGAGCACGACCGAGAGAAACAGAGGAAAGGGAGTTAAAGGAGGGCTGAAGCTTTAGCTTAGCTGTCAACTGGGCATACAAATTGCACCCTAGTCTACGTAATGCACAAAATTCTCCTGAAATCAGTTCAGGAATGAAAAACATTATAGCAAATTGATCACACATGGAGATTTAGCCTACACAAACATGCATTGTAGTATCTCTTATGCTGAAACCGAGCAGTGTCGAGTCACATTTAGGTCTGAAGTCAAGCTAGTTGTACCGGAATGGCTGGCAGCTGCTGTTTGCCGGCTTACAATCGGATATCAGGCCAAACCAGGTACTAAAGCCCTTATTTACTGCCTGATCGTCTTAGCCACCGGTACACACCCATCTCACAAATGGAGCTTAGCAGGAGATTAAAGCATGCAAGATCCTCTTTTCGATATTTAGCCAGTCTAATCGTTGCATTAAAACAGAGGGAGGGAGATGCATCCTAGTGTAGCTTCCACCCTTGTTAGGTTTGGACGGGAGTTCGAGGGGGCGACATGCGGTTGGGGGATACAGATACATGATTATATGGCTTCTAACGTGCGTGTCGGTGGAGGCTGCACGCTAGGCCTCGCCGTGTGTTTTTTGGGAGGCGGACGGACAGCGACTGTTTCCTATAAGCTCTACGACGGGGGTCCTAAGGGGCTTAATTAAGGCTGTCTTTAATGTAGTAACTCAGGAGATTAGACAGGACAGAGAGCTTATGGCTATTATCCCTGCTTCAGAAGACACTTCGGCAGCATCCTTTAATTAAGAGAGCGGCGCATTCCTCTCCTCGTCCATCTTTCTCCCCCGTCCCTCGCTCTTTCCGTCCGCGTTTCATAAAGGAGTGTGTCCACGCAGCCGTGGGATTGGTGTGACAGATGAATGCGTCGCGGCTAAGCTCGCCGTTCTTTCCATCTTCGTCCTCGCTCCCCAGCAGGCAGCCTCTGTTTCCCCTGAGATACTCGTAAACACTCATCAAAAACGAGAAGGCAGAAAAAAGGACAAGAACAGAAGCGAGTGAGAGAGATGAGGGAAAGAAAAAACAGCAAAGCACTAAAGGAAATAATCATAGCCCAAAGAAAATTGAACCAACAGACAATTTAAATACCCCAACAACTTCAAAGTGTGAGTCACGCAGACTTCAAAACATGAAATCTAATTTCCACAAAAAAATCTGGAGCTTTGACTTGTAAGCATTGTTTTTCTTCTTTCGCTTTCTATTTCACTCTTTTTGGAGGGCAAGGCCAGAGGTCTGGGGATAAGAAGTGTGCCAGTCTGATTGCATGACCCAGGAAATAAATGAAGAAAAGAGTTTTGGCCTGGTTGCAATGTGGTTTATGCCGTGTTCACACATGCTCCGATTTTATAGCTGCAGGTCACCAAATTGCAGAATTGGTGGGCGCTGGTAGGCATTTCCTAAAGTAATTGGTGGCCAGTTGAATCTTTTCAAATGGAATTCAGATTCACAAACTTGATTCAACAAACTATGACTCAATTCCAATTTATTTGGGTATATTTCAGTTTATTGTACCTACCATGTGCATATGTTTGCGTTTGTGTATACAGTAAACGTAATATGCATCCATCCTGTAATATATTAAAATATAAAATCATTGGAAGCAATGAAAACTGGATGTTAACTCAGTAACTACTTGACGGATTCTTGATAGTTTCATTTTTTAAACCGATTCTAGCAATATAATACAATGGCACTATGTGCAAATAGTGGCAGGCTGTATGCAATAATAACGTATTGAGTGTAAATTATCATTTTAATTGCAATTATTAAATGGATGCTGATGTGGGAAGTTTTTCACAAGATGCAAAAGACGTAGCAGCATGTACGTTTTGTGACATATACGATGTGAAATGTCCACTAATAAAGTGTTTGTTTTTCCCCAGAACAGATGAACAAACAAATGGTACGTTTTATTTGACGTTGGTTTTGTATGTGTCACCGCAGTTCTGACTTGAATTGTCAGTTCAGTGGCGCTATAACTGCAGTACACCTAAACCTACTCGATAGTATGAGCAAATGCGAGGTAAAAACGCAATCTCCAGCATGCAGTCTTAGCTTGTTTTTCGATCTCTCACAATTCAGCTCTTTCATCGTGAGTCACGTTTTTCACAAGATTCATACCCAGGAATTCCGCATCCTAAGTCTATTTCACCAGCTGAGCTACCGAGCAAGCTTGTTATGCCCGGTGTTGTGCCCGTTTTCGACCCTTCGCCAAATAATTACCCTCTCATTGAAATCGCTACATGATTGCCTAATCCTAACCCACACCTAACCTCAAGCCTACCAATAGGGGAGTAGAAATCTGGCTGCGGTCCGACTTTAGCACAACACTGGAAAGCGAAACACATGGAACTGTAATCATAACTGTGTACAAAAACGATTACAAGTGATCACTGTTTTACCACCTCTAGTGTTCATTTCTGTTTGAAACTGCATAAAAAGTTCCCATAGGTACGTTTTTGTCATGAGATGAATTAGGACAATAAAGCCCTCCCTACACCTAACCCTAATCCTAAACGACGAACACCCGTGAGGCCTTCCTTCATTTTAATCGAAAATAAATGCCTCCGGGTGTGATATGTGATTTGAAAAGGGAGAAAAATTAGTTTGACAAAAGATGGATTCAAATTCGGGTTGTTTGCTGCTGTTGAACGGGCATCTTTGCAATGCTGTCTAACCCTACCATACGTTGGTGGGCGGAGTTAGTGTAGATAGCCTCTGCCAACAAAGCGGGCTATTTGCACTTTTTTCTTTTTAAAATATGTATCTTATGCTTACCCGTGCTGCATTTATTTGAACAAAAATAGGGTACAAAATAATAGTCTTTAGCGTATCATGACCCCAAACTTTTCAATGGTAGTGTACGCATACAGTAACTGAAAAATCATATGATAGAGTAAAATCACTTACAATAATGTTAACATCCTATCTACATTCTCCACAGTATCTCACGGGAGATTCATTATGTGTGCGTCAATGTCTTCCCTCCCACAGTTAGTGGTTAAACTTGACTTGCGGATCGATGTATGTGCAAACGCCCCTTTAGATGTTGAGAAGAAGGAAAGGATCCACTGCTGTGCGCGAGGTCAGAATAAACGGATGGTTTTCAAGCCATCTACGTTTCTGGCTCTCTCTCTCTCCTGCTTTATCACCCTTGATCAGCATGTCTTCAATGACTAAAGGCTAATTAAATGTAGCCCCTGTTTGTCACACGCCAGAAGTCAATATGTGAAATAACCAGCATGCCTTTATCAGCTGCATATAAATGAGCAAACGAGCGAGGAAAGGAGGATGACAGGGGGAAAGAACGAGAACATCTTTCCTTGAAAGAGGGTCGGCCTATTTGTATGAGTGACAGATCGACCTATTCCGCCTTTCAGGAGCTAATGCTGGAGTGTAAGGGGCATAAGTTTGATGTATCGAGCAGGGAGGGGGAATTTTTGGAAGACTTCCACACTTCCTAAGAGGTTGTCATAGCATAATGAATGAGGTGAATTTGAAATTCAGTCCTCTAGCCATAAATATAGGTTGATTTTTTTTGTATTTTTTTGTGTTGTATTCCTATTTACCCCCCGAGCAAACAGCCACATCACGGTGACAGGTAGTGTCCTTGTGTTTATTATTTGTCTCATCGTCGCTGCGAAATAAGCCTGGGATGTCAATACCCACATCTGTCTGTGCGACGTCGCCCCGTGAATATTTCCTCCGCTAGAAGTGTGATTCTTTTCTTCGCCTGTCCATTGTTCTCGTGTTTATAAATAAGTTTGTCTGAGGCTTGTCGTCTCTGTTGGGGAAAGGCAGTCCATTATTCAGGCGACTCTTTCAAACCCCACAAAACTGCTGGAGTCAGAGTTATTCATGGCCTGCTTTTGTTTTCCTCCCTTCTTTTTCTCTCTTTTCTCACAAACAGCCATTGACTTGCACCAAAGTCTCGTGCTGCGGGAAAAAGCACAGGGTCTAGGGGTGAAAGAGATGTAGATTTTGAAGTAGATAAGATGTGTGTTAGGGAAAAAGTGCACACATACACACACGGCGAGGTCTCTTTTGGTTTATCTAGTGAGAGGCACCTTTAGAGCGCTCCGAAGGCTCAATGAAATGCCGCTGTGTGTGACATTTATCCGCACTCTTGGTGAAGCACACTGCTTTTTATGCCTGTTAACTCTGGGCCCTCTGTTCTTCACTCTGTCTCAGTATGTGTGTGTGTGAGAGAGAGAAAGGGAGAAGGAGAGACCGTATGTAAATGTGCTGGATATTCTCTGTTGGCCTGTGCGGGAGAGTCTCCGTTTCGCCCCTAAATGATGATTTCCATGTCATTGGGCAAATTCCATTTCACAGTGATAAGGGGATAAGAGCGGACATTACACACATGATAAGATAAAACGGGTGGGTCACTTCTGTTTTCTCTTCTCTTTTTGTCTCGTCTCATTTCTTTTCCGCTGGTCTAGTTTCATTTTGACTCCTTTCTCTTTTCTTCTCTACCAGTCTCGTCTCATTCTTTTCATCTGTCTCTTCTCTTCTTCTCTCTTCTTCTCTTCTCTTCTCTTCTCTTCTCTTCTCTTCTCTTCTCTTCTCTTCTCTTCTCAGAACTTCTCAGAACTTCTCAGAACTTCTCAGAACTTCTCTTCTCAGATTTTGTATTGTCTTCTGTTGTTTTCTCTTGTCTTGGCTTGTCTTCTCTTCTCAGAACTTCTCAGAACTTCTCAGAACTTACTCATCTCTTCTTTTTTCTTACCTGCTTGTCTCTTCTCTTCAGTACTCATCTTTTCTACTCATATTGTGTCTTCTCTTTTTCCTCTACTTGTTTATTTTCTTTTCTTCTCTACTCATATAGATTCTTCTGTTCTCTTGTCCACTTCTCTTATTTCTTCTCTTGTCTTCTCTGTTCGTATCGTTACTTAATGTCTACTCTTTCATTGTTTATCTGTTCTTTGTTTTTCTCGTCTTTTTTTGCTGGTTTAGTCTCTTCATTTGTTCTCTTTACATCATTTTATTTTTGCTCATCTTGTCTCTTTTCTTGTTTCTTCTCTTTTGGTCTCGTCTGATGTTGTCTTTTCTCTGTTCATTTTATGTCTTAATTTCCTCTCTACCTCTTTTCTCACTTTTTTTCTCTTGTTTCATCTACACTCTTTTAATCTCTTCTTCTTCATTTTGTCTCTTCGCTGTCACTCTCACTCTTCTCTGTCTCCTTTGCGCCTCCATTTCCAATCCTCTGCTTGACCTCCTCTGATCCTCATTTCTCGCTGCCCTCCTCCTCTCCTCCTCTCCTGCTCTGTCATTCCATCTCACTCTTCTCCGCCTCTCGCTGCCCTCCTCTTCGCTGCGTTTGTAAATCCTATAAATTTGCCGTGGCCTATGAACGGGAAAAAGACTTTGGGAAGTCATGCGTTGGTCTCCACAGGCCTGGTGGCTGGGCCGAGCTTTCCATGATGCTTGTTTCTTATGGCGCATGTTTGTCAGCTACAAGACAACACACATCTCCAGTGTTTTAGCATTTCAGCTGGAAAAATATATTGATGTCTTTTGTTTTACAGTGACAGTACATGAAAGCTATTACACAATATCTGACAAGAATAAAGAGATGAGATCGGAAAGCAGAACAGTTAGTAATAGTTAACAATGTGCATTTCTAGGCTTTGAATTGGCATGCTGCATGGTTCCCACAGGCTTGAAAAACCTGGAAATTGAACTATTTAAAATTCCAAATGTGCAAAGTTATATTTAAATGTTCCTTTCTAAAGTCAACATTCTTACTTGAGTTACATTTCCAGTGGTTCATTTTGGAACTGCAAGAAAAAAAGTATGTTTATTGCGAACCAAATATGTAAGAAAACAATCTGAAAGTTGAAAAAAAAACGATAGAAGTGAATCAGCGATACAAGCCAAGTATACAGTTTAGCAGTCATTACATAAACCGATTTGACCACAGAATGCCATGATTGACCATTCAGAGTCAAATATTCCAGAGAGTCGTGTTAGAAATTGATTGAACGTCCAGAACATTACTTAAAATCTCATTGGGCGCTTCAGTAAATAATTTAGGTCATAGAGGTTCAGCAGACCAAAGAGTTGCTAATCCCCGCCGGACGTCACGATAATAAAATGAAAGATTTGTAGAGATATTCTTATACTGTGAAGCGGTCTGGAATCTGTAAAAGGATTCAGGAAAAGCTGTGGAACTGTGTGTACTTTCCTGAGCGGCATTTTTTTCGTCTCAAATGACGACAGAGGAGCAGTGAGCATCCTGGTCCTGACTCCACTAAATGCAAAGCAGGCTAAATCGGAGACATGATTACGACTCTCTCTTCCTCTCGCGCCCTACATCCCCTCCTCGCTCTCCTAAGGGAAGGAACAGCAGCATATGCACTCTCCCAACTGAAAGTGATTTTTTTTTTTTAAACTTCTCATCAGATTTCCAATTTAGAGAGATTACTGGGTGAGGCCATCATTAATGGAACCCAAATAAGCCTTTGAGAGCAGATTCAGAACAGGCCTATCTCAGCACAAATGTAGCATTAGCAGTGCCAGGGATGCACTTTCTCTCACACACATGCACGGACACACACTCGTGCTCCCAAAACACATCAACAGACTCTAATCCAGGATCGTCAGAGAGCATGGATGTGTGTCAGTCCCAGCTTTAACTGTGACACACACACACTCTCTCTCTCTGGATCCTGAATGCCATGCAATTTGTGACGTATTCATGTAGGAGTGTGTTCCTAATCCCTCCATTCCCCAGCTGCATCTTCAGCCTCGTATAACCCGAGGGAGACACGGACAGAGTAGAGGTGATTTGTGCAGAGAAACAGGGGAGGAAAGCTAAAAAGAGAGCAGGGAGGAGGAGAGAGGTTGAGGTTTTGATTTTCTTTCTCCTTAAAGTGCCAAATCGAACCTTGAGGTGATTTATACCAACATCCACCCTAGCACCACTCCCATACCGGTGCCTAATTCACTGCTCAGAGCTGAAGATAAGCCCAGAGGGGAGATGTTTCTTTCGTACATGTGTAAAAGTGATAACGGCAGCGTTTGCTCTTTGACCGTCCTGCTTGGTTTTTAAGGCAGGAGTACTGTGCTGAAGTTCCCCTTAGAGACACTTGATCCCACAGTCTCCTCCTGGAAGCTCTGAACTTTTTAAGTCAACATTGTCACGCCAAAGGCAGCTTCGTATTGACGTTCCTTTGCCTTCTATTCTCATTCTCCTTTTTTGCAATTGATTCAGTTTAAACCACTTCATGTAATTAAACAATCAGTCACACCTGATTTTGTAGATAATTCAGTCTATTTTAGAATCATTTAAGATTGAATTTTGAAAGAAAAAAATGCATAAAGAATTCCAGATGATTGTCTTTCTTAAAGGGGACTTCGAGTGCAATATAAATGTCAAAAACGTCCTACAATGATAAAAATGTATTCACTCCTTTTTTTTAATCCCCAAAAAACCCAAACAATCTCATTTATCAAGCTGTTTTGATTTTCTGAGGAGTATGACATCATATTGCTCAGGCCCCGCCCAGGAACGCTGATGGACTGTCCCGTATTAGCATATTTCCACCCTCAGCCAGTTGTACGCTGTACAGCTGTAGCGACAACGATGTCTCGTAAGCAATGCAGGTGTTTTGCAGATGGATGTAAATGGGAACATAAGATTCTTATACATTTTCTCCTGACATCAGAGTCACTGTGGATGCAGTGGATTAGTTCAATGCCATCTCACAACCAATTTGTACGTATTTTACGAGTGAGGTTGTACAAACTTGAACGAATTAAGACCAAAGTATACTTTGTCTTTGTACGCTTATGTTAGCGTATGCATACAGTCGAACGCGTAGCCTATCAAAGTGCAAAGTTAAGCACGAATGGTCAACACATACAGGGTTGGCAGGTTTTCACAACCAAACCTGCTCAATTGCTACTCAAAACTAGTCCAAAACTAGTCCAAAACTAGCCCAATTGCATTTTGAGGGGGGTAAAGTACACATTTCATCCATGTCCAGTGTATTTTTCCTCGTTAAGTTATGACCGATATCAGTTATTTTTGAACTCTTTTAAACCCTTTTTTAAATTGCTGAAACAACAGCCGGGGACAGTGTAGCCTTCTGTCGGAACAATAGATTACTGCAAAATATCTTCAATGCGCATGTACGACCTGCACGTACAAAGTACACATGGTTACAAAAAACGGGTGGTGCGCGTACAGTACACACGTACTATTCTGATGACTAAATTAGCATCACACGCACTGTACACTGTCCCTTGTGTACGTGTAAAAAGAACGAATTGCCATGAAATTGGTTTGATATATTTGTTTTTGATGGTAAAGCGCCACCAAATACACACACACAAAAAAAAAAAAGAGGAGAGGGGCGGAGTGAGCAGTAGCTCATTAAAATTTAAAGAGACATGCATCAAAAAGAGGGGGTGTGTACATAGCTGTTTTTGACAAGATAAAAGTGTTGTTTTACATGACCACTGAGGAATTTTAACCAAAGTATAGTTTACTACAAAGACATTTCAAGAAGACCCTAAAGAATCCAAAAATAACAACCATACCAAAATGGGCATCCGATGTCCCCTTTAAAGGGATAGTTCACCCAATTGTTTTTTGTTTGTTTGTTTGTTCATGTTATTCCAAACTGTATGGCTTACTTTCTTCTTCAGAAAGGATATTTTTAATAATATTGGTAAACAGTTTTCTACAGAAGAACAAATTTTATACAGGTTTAAAATGACCTGAGGTGACTAAATGATGACAGAGTTTTTATTTTTGTAAAATCTTTTGAATTGTGTTGTTATTGTTTTTTTTTTAACTTTTATTTATTTATTATATTATTCTAAAAACATTCTTTTTTTTACTGGCTTTCAAGTACTGGTGTTTTGGAAATGCAAATTTAGATCTCCTCTCAGGCAAATTTTAGCTCTGAACTCTTAGTTCTTAGTTATGGTCTTTTCCAAACTTTTGCCTTCTAAATAATTCCAGGTGGCACAATCCAGCCAAGCGTACACCTCATCTCACTGTCCTGTGGACTAATCCCAGGTGTAAATGTAACACCACTGGACTGTCACTAAGACTTCACAATTCATAGTTCACTTGTTCTTGTTTTCAGCATTTAGGTGTGTAAAACATTTATGAATCACACCTTTATATGCACATATTCACTAAAGGATTTACGGAAATAAGGAAACAGCAAAAACATACAAGGATACGTTCTTTTAAACGTTCTTTGTAGCAAAGAATACTGAAAAACAAAATGTTTAATGGTTTCCACAAAAATATTAAGCAG
>JAHKKF010491587.1:0-15422 GCA_019740295.1 Labeo calbasu
ATTTAAAGTAACAATCCATCAGAATGGGTTGATTTTTGCAGAGCTCATTTTGACAGGGTAAAAAGGGTGTTGTTTTACGCTACCATTGAGAATTTTTTAACCGAAGTATATTATAGACTTTTCTTTAAAGAAGAGCATCACTTCCAGAACAACAATTTACAAATAATTTACTCACCCCCTTGTCATCCAAGATGTTCATGTCTTTCTTTCTTCAGTCGTAAAAAAAATATGTTTTTTGAGGAAAAGATTTCAGCATTTTTCTCGATATAATGGACTGGTATGGTGCCCCAATTTTTAACTACCAAAAGGCAGTTTAAATGCAGCTTCAAACGATCCCAAATGCGGTTGTAAATAGAAAGAAGGGTGTTATCTAGCGTAACGATTGGTTATTTTAATAAAAAGAATACAATATATATACTTTTTAATGCCAAACGCTCGTCTTGTCTTACACTGCTTGAACTGTTTTTGTTCCTGTTCATGACAGTTAGGGTATGTCGAAAAATTCCCATCTCATGTTCTCCCTCAACTTTAAAATCATCCTGTATTCATTGTTTTACCTTTCTTGTTAAGGGTGTTTGATCTTCTTTGCATGCTCACTTTGCAAACACTGGGTCAGAACTTCTGCAGCGATGTAGGATGGTTTTAAAATGATTTTTCAAGACCCTAACTGTCTTGAACCAGAATACACAGAGTTCATGGAGAGAAAGGCAAGACGAGCGTTTGAGATTAAAAAGTATTTAAATTGTATTTTTTTTTAATGAAAATAACTGATCGTTACACTAGATAAGACCCTTCTTCCTCAGTTGGGATCGTTTGAAGTCGCATTTAAACTGTATTTTGGAAGTTCAAAATCGGGGCAACATACCAGTCCATTATATGGAGAAAAATGCTGAAATGTTTTCCTCAAAAAGCATAATTTCTGTACGACTGGAGAAAGAAAGACATGAACATCTTGGATGACAAGGGGGTGAGTACATTATATGTGAATCTTTGTTTTGGAAGTGGACTTCTCCTTTAAGACCTACGCACCCAGACTAGAAAACCAGAGACAGCATTACTACAATACATTGCAACACCGAGATGAAATGTTCAACAGCCCAGATAAGAAAACTGTGTGGTGCTAATAATGCATGGGTGACGAGAAGATGGCATATATTCCCCGAGTTTAATAAAGCACCTCATGCACCGACACAGTCGTCCATATACATGGGGATTGAGCAAAGAAAAATGTACACAAGCATGCATCCAGGTCACAGGTTACAAACAGAAAGGAAATAAATAACATAAAGAGAGACAGATGTCGGTAAAGTGAGTCATCTCTTTACCTTTCCAGAGTGTCCAGACACACGTTAAGCACATGCGCAGTTGTCAGTCTGCCACGAAACTACTGTAATGCTCTAGTGGCTGTTACAACATCATATATATTTAACAATTAGAACACTTCCTGGTATTGTAATCCTTCCTGGTATTGTAATACTTTTACTAACTGTACTACATCAGGTTGTTGACGCTTGCCTGCAATTCTCGCTTGTCTGCAAAACATATGTGAATGCGCTGTGCAATAAAAATGTTTCTGAAGACAATACCTATTTAAAACATGGATAAAACAAATTCTTTGTTTTGTATTTTCAGCATTTTTGAACCCTTTCCAACAATGACTGTATGATTTTGAGATCCATCTTTTGACACTAAGGGTAACTGAGGGACTCATATGCAACTATTATTTGACGGTTAAAAAAAGCTCACTGATGCTCCAGAAGGGTAAATTTACCTTATATTGTCTGCTGGGAAACATGTAAGTATCTTCTGTAGCTTCTGAAGGGCAGTACTAAATGGAAAAAAAAAGGATATTTAGGCTAAAAAAGAAAAATGTACACATCTTTATTCTGTTCAAAAGTTTACACCCCTGGTGACTCATGAACAACTGTCACTAAAAAAACAGTTGTGGATCTAACAACACAGTATTAATAATCAAGTGTATGTAAACTTTTGAACAGGGTCATTTTTATAAATTCACCCAATTATTTTCTGTTGTGGACTATATGTAAACATCTTTTATGTGAAATATCTTATTCAGGTCAGTACCAAATAAAAAATAATATGCATTTTGTGTGATCCCTCTTATTTTGGTAATATAATTAACATTTAGCAGATAATTATAATTTAAATATTTGATTCTAACTAACCTCTTGCCATTCCCTCATAGACACCATTATAAGAAACCCTGGATTAAAGGATAGAATTTTTTTTTTCTAAAATTGTACAGAATAGTCACATCCCTCTAATTGAAGAATCACTCACATGTGAAATTACATTATCCTGACTGCACACTACACACTTTTGATAAGCCCTCTGGGCTAACTGAATGGAAATCTGATCTACAGGAATAGGCTCATGTGCCGTAACTAGTATCTTGGCATTGGGAATGGAGGGTTTTTCTAGAGTTTGGAATTGGAGCTGTTCTTTTGGCATTTCAGCTGCTGTTGAAAAGGCATGGCTCATGCCTGGCCCAGGAACTTGAAGAATGTTAATGCTGCAGATTGAACAATGAACATTTTAAATGAAGCGCAACTGTGAAATTACATGTTCTATGCCTGAAAAAAAAAATTAATTTGTCAATTTGGTGGTCATTATATATTGGCCTGGTGATGATTACAGTGGTTTGTCCTAGAGGTCTGCATTCAAACTTCTGTCGTTAAAGGAGAACTCCACTTCCAGAATAACAATTTAAAAATAATTTACGCACCCCCTTGTCATCCAAGATGTTCATGTCTTTCTGTCTTCAGTCGTAAAGAAATTATAGTTTTTGAAGAAAGCATTTCAGGATTTTTTTCTGTATAATGGACTTCAATGGTGCCCCGATTTTGAACTTGCAAAATATAGTTTAAATGCAGCTTCAAAGGGCTCTAAACGATCCCATCTGCGGAAGAAGGGTCTTATCTAGCGAAACGATTGGCCATTTTGTTCCGAAAAATAAAAATTTGTATACTTTTTAAGCGCAAAAACTTGTTTAGCACTACCTCTGGGATGTGCATCCACGACGCTACGTACTATGGAATCACGTCTAAGTTCACCGTCTGTGTACTCCGGCTCAATAAGGTAAGACATTGCGAAAAACTCCATCTCATTTCCTCCTACAACTTTAGAATCATCCAACATCGTTGTACCTTTTTGTTTGTAAACAGCGTTTGACTTTTTACTTCCACTGCCTTAGTCTTTGCACGTTCGCTTTGTAAACACTGGGTCTAGCCTATGATGCAGTATGTAGCGTCGTGGACCTGCATCCCAGAGCTAGTGCTACACGAGCTTTTGTGCTTACAGAGCATACAATTTTTTATTTTTAGAAAAAAAAAATCGTTTCACTAGATAAGACCCTTCTTCTGCGGATGGGATCGTTTAGAGCCCTTTGAAGCTGCATTTAAACTGCATTTTGCAAGTTCAAAATCAGGGCACCATTGAAGTCCATTATATGGAAAAAAAATCCTGAAATGCTTTCCTCAAAAACCGTAATTTCTTTATGACTGAAGACAGAAAGACATGAACGTCTTGGATGACAAGGGGGTGAGTAAATGATTTGTAAATTGTTGTTCTGGAAGTGGAGTTCTCCTTTAATTACTCACCCTCATGTTGTTCTAAACCCGTAAGACCTTTGTTTATCTTCAGAACACAAATTAAGATATTTTTGATGAAATCCAAGAACTTTATGACCCTGCATAGACAGCAATGTAACTACCATGTTAAAGCTTTCTGGGCCTTAAAAGTGGTAGTTGCATTGCTGTCTATGGAGTGTCACAAAACTCTTGGATTTCATCAAAAATGTCTTAATTTGTGTTCCAAAGATGAATGAAGGTCTTACGGGTTTGGAACGACATGAAGATGAGACAGATTATGACAGAATTTTCATTTTTGGGTGAACTATCCCTTTGAACTTTATAACTCTGGATGTTCTTTTAGCGATAGAGAACTAAAAACTAGTTTATTTAATTGCTGAAAAATGATATGCCATTTTTTATGCCACGTCTTGCCCTTTGTGTGGCTATAGCTGCAGTTATCACAACAATAAATCTTTATCTTTTAAACTCACTGGCCCATTCAAAACATTTTTGACCCCATTCTTGTATAAATCTAGATGTAGCGAGTGAAAATAGCTGACACACAATACCGGTGGGAGTTAGAGGGATGGCACTTTTGTTCCGTCTCACACCTTCTGTTTGCTTTGCACAGGAGAAACTGCTCAGTAACTTAACCCCAGCTTGGTTTACAAAGGCTGTCTGAATTCTACAGCTGGGTTAAAGAAATAATCTGATCTACATGCTTGCATTGTTATTAGGTTCCTTTTTACGGAGAGTTTCAGTTTGACTGGAAAAAGTGATGTGTGCACAGTACTGAAATAAGTACCTAGTGTCATTTCTAAAATAAATCCAGCAGTAGTTATAGCAACTGCTTTGGTATGAGTAACTTCCGATAAAACTTCACTTATTCATTGCGGTTGATAGTGTTTTTTTTTTTTTTTTTTTTTTTTATGAGTAACTGGATTACGGAGTGAAGCAACTTCCTAAACTTTGAAAGTGTTTTTTCCCCCTTTAATTATTATCATTAAATTAATAAATTGGAGGGGTTACTTAGAAAAAAACAGCTAAGAAGAGTGTTAACTCTTTCAGTACTGTTTAAAAAGCATCCCAGGATGCACCTTGAGAAGTTGGTTGCGAAAACAGTGTGGCGACAGCTGGTCAGCTACATGACTTTACAATTATTCTAAAACTTAAAAGGAGCGATTAAATGTGTTCAGACTTTGACTGGTATAGTATAGCCTCTTGGGTAGCAGCGGTGTAGTGAAGAATGTGGCATGAGAGGAAGTGTGAGGGATGTGTGACCACTTGGAGGCTACACAAAGGGACTGGTTAGCAGCCAAAAAGATCACACCTAGTTTCAGTGATTTGTAAGTAAGAGAGAGTTAAGGTTAAATTAAACTACTGTGCAGATGTGTTTACAGCTTATCATTACTGTAAGCAGTAACCAGAAGATTAGGGTAAATTTATCTTATTTTGTCTTCTGGGAAACATGTAAGTATCTATTGTAGCTTCTAAAGGGCAGTACTAAATAAAAAAAATATATGATAGTTAGGCAAAATAAGAAAAATTTACACATCTTTATTCTGTTGAAAGGTTTATACCCCTGGCTCGTAATGCATTGTTTTTCTTTCTGCAGCATTAGTGAGCATTTAAACCTTCTGTAACAGTTGCATATGAGTCCCTCAGTTGTCCTCAATGTGAAAAGATGGATCTCAAAATCATACAGTCATACACACAAAAAATGATTTTTCTAAAAAATAGCAGGCATTTTAACTGTTCAGGACAAACAAGGGACTATCACTAAAAAAATACACACATCTTATTCAGGTCAGTACTAAATAAAAAAATAACATGCATTTTGTATGATCCCTCTTATTTTGGTAAAATAATTCACATTTTGCAGATTCTGTAAGGTGTATGTAAACTTTTGACCTCAACTGTATCTTATTCATTCAGTGTTTTTAAATATATTTCCCATTGTTTCCTCAGGAAAGCACATACAATGAACATTGATATTATTATGGTTACAGAATTGCTATCAGATGTCATTCCTGGAAACAAAATTCTTTCATTTTCACCATTTTAACGACAAGTGTATACAATGACATGGGACGCTAATTAAAACTTAGAAGTCTTAAATTTTTAAATATGTTTTAAGGTAAAATGTCATACCTGCATCAGGAAAAAATATGAAAATTAATACTATCACTTGTAAATATAAACATGCTCATCACAGAAGCTGTTTTCAGGTCATTTTGTTTTTTTAATGATTTAATAAAAAAATATATATAGATTAAAAATAAATAAATGTCATGACATTGATCCATAGCTCTAACTGAAGGTCATTAACTAAAATTCTGAGTTCATAATACATGGACCTCTTTTTGTTTTGTTGTTTAAACACTGTATATGATTACCCAGATTATTGTTTTACAGTTGTTATAGTCACTGAACAGCTGAGTAATTCTGTTCTGGACAAAATAATGCATAGAGTTAATGTATAGCTCTACTCATGACAGTTTAAGTTCCAAAGAAGCACATGAGATATTGAGCAGCTGACTTTAAGCGGGTGACCGGCCCTAGTAATTTTTTCATTCTCTAACAGAGTTTACCTCTCAATTTTTCCATTTATGTATTTGGCAGCAATGCAATTCTGTCTAATAAAATAATACATTCAAACCTAAACATCTTTTCTTTAAAATCGCTTGTAGTGACAACTGAAATTTCTGTGGTTTGGTTTGTACTTTTTTTGAACTAGTTCATTGTTGTTTTCTGGGTTTTAACCACAGTGTTGCAGTAGATTGTTTGCTTGTTTAAATGGATTACTCATTAAACGTTTTTTAAATAATTTCTGAAGGCCCTAAACCTCCTTCCACAGTCTTAGAGTTTGTCCTTGTTTCTCAGAGGTTGTATAGCTCTTAAAGTAACACGCATGGCATCTGCAGATACGTCATATGACATGACTATAGAAAGACAGACTAAATCAGTCTTGTGCGCTTTATTAAGTCATTAGTCAATGGTTACAACTTCTGTTTGACATTAACTGTCTCATTCTCAGCCTGGTTATCTTCACTTTTTTTTTTTTTCTTTTTTTTTTTTTTACCCCTCTGTGTTTGGAGGAAAACCCTCTGTACGTGTCGTTCAAAACAACATATGCATTAAATGAGAGAACCACCCTGAATACTTTATTTAATGTCATTAATCTGCTAGTAAATATATGTATTTTTTTGCAATCTATTACATTTATTAATTATATTGTTTTGTAATGATAATAAAGTCCTGTCCATTTATTTCATGTTTATTGCATGGAAAGTCATTTTGAAAAATCTATAAAATAATAATAAAAAAGATTGTAAATATTATAATACAGTATTAATATATAACCTGTATTATTAATAATTCGCAATCAATTTAATTTGTTGGCTAACTATGTAACATTTCTAACAATCATTTCTAATGTAACATTTCACTGGCATTCGTTCATGTATTGCACACCCATTGATTTGACCTTACATACAGTAGCTATTAATTGTGCATAGTGCATTAAAATGTAAACATTATGACATCCTAGAACATGGAAAGCAATATAAATTACAAAAATAATTCATCTTAGCTTAAAGTTCAGGCCTATTTGACGGCATTAGTGACTAGTCGACGTCTTGAATTTTACTCACATAAATGTCGACTTCAAAAAATCTGAAGTCGTTCAACTCTTAGTGGGAAAGCAGCAGTTATAAAAGCATCTGCTCGTAGCATTGTGGATGTTTGCACAAGCTCTGCAATCAGCACTCCCATAAGTCACGCTTACTTATATAATGCTTCATGCAGTTGCTTTAAAAGATGTAGTTTTACAGTATTAAACGTAAAAAGCAGTGTCAGTGTCTCTTTTAGTTATTACAACTTATTACTGATTAATCAGTGAAATAATCAACAGTTAGTCGATTAATCGTACTAATCACTAGATTAATCGATTATAAAAATCATTCCACTGCGTAAATAATAAATCCCCTGTGAAAAAAGACTGAAGCTGAGATGTGAGTGTTGATTTGGGCGTTTGACAGCCCTACTGTGTACTCATTTCATGTGCCACTATCCACATAAAAGACTAGCCCTTTTTTTTTTAACCACCAACGGTGGTATCCTGCAACCACGGCCTGTTGTTGTCACAGATACCAGTCCTAGTATGTCTTAACATTTTCTTGTTCTCCCAAGCAATGCTATTACTTGGCTTAAAGTTGTCAGTATAGCATGCATTTATCTTGCTCAGCTTTTGCTTGTGATGGTGAGAAATGTCACAGGAAACCACAGTTACACTCTGATATAATTTTTGCATGAATTGTTTTCATTTATTTTAATTTGCTTTGCAGGGTCAGTTCAAATAATTGCAAAAGCTATACACTTTCTCTTTACCTCTTGTTTTCTAATATATACTGCTGTTTCCTGCAAAATGGAGAAGGGTTTCTCAATGCTAAAACAACTTTTGTGCAGTGTAGCTTGCAGTCAGCAACAAGTTGTGGCAGGAAGGAAGGCCTATGCAAGTGCCACTGGGTGTGTGTATATATATAAGAACCCCTCCCACTATTTCTTGTACACATTTGCAGCTCGATTTACAATTTTCTGAAAACAAGATCATAACTTTGAATACAAATATACAGTCATTTGCAGAGACTACTGAACTTTTTGAATTTGGTTATTTACGCATTGGTTTATTACTGTATTTACAGACAAATCTCCCCACCCTAAACAGCATGTAAACACAAAATGAACTGTGATTGGTCACGTCGGTCGAACAGCATCTGCCTGTCGATTGTTGAAGTAGATTGTTCTTATCCAAAATAAACTGCACAGTGGACTTTGCAAAAAACATTCTAGATGCAATGAAACACAAGTAGCGACAGATCTTTTCTTCTGTACTGTGCACGTTCAAGTGGATTATAAAATAAGGTGGGCGGGGACTTGGTTCTATTCTTCTGTTGTTCATTCGATGTTGTGATGTGGGTGTGTACTTAAATATGGAGGCAGATGAATGATTAAACATAAGATGTAAAAAAATGAAGATTATATAAGGATGAATTATTCACAATAAGATCTATAACATGCACTTAGAGATTTCTAAATTTCATTAATTTTCATGTCAAGTATCACTGTCACATAGATTTAGGGCAGACATACATGACAATGCTGTACTGAAATGAAAATGTTTCTTAAAAGTTTAGCACATAGATGACAATGTTGTCAAAATCCCTGTTCACATGGATCCAAGAAAACTGCTAAAAATGCTATATTTTTGCACTCCAGGCCAGTAAGTTGGCGATGTTATTTTGTAAAGATGCTTTGTAAACCTGTGCACATATCTATAGACTGAACATGTAATTTGCCTCGAGGTCACCATTTTCACAAATTCAGGTTTTTGTAGGTTATGCGGCGATAATAACAGAATAGTTTTTAAATACTTGCGTTTTGAAACCCGTTTTTTAAAGTTTGCATTTTCATGTCCCTAAAATGCTGTTGTTGTGTAAATAAATGGCCACAAATAAAATCTTTAAACGCCCTCATAACCGGGTAAATATTTGTATTTATTTAACTATCTTTAATTGTGCTACACAACTGTGGCAGAAAAAAAAATAACTGAAAGCTTTATCAACCATAATGCACTGGGGTCAGTCAGTTTGCATCGGGGCTGCAAAAATGCAGAAGTAGGTTAGATATTACACATTGTTTATTTACTCATAATACTGACATTAGCTGCGTTTCCATTACAAATGTGCACAAAACTTTTGCGATATTTTGTAAATGTCGATAGAACACTATTGCGAAATGATGCCGTTTCCATTAACCGATGTGGTGCGACTAAAACATAATTTTTTCCTGTCACGATAAGTCATGGCGACGGCTGTCAATAGGTTTAGAAGATGTGTATCTTTAGCGAAGCAATGTGGAGGGATGATTCTGAGATGCTTCTTAAACATAACTAGAGTGGCTGCAATCAGACACAGATGTGTCGAGTGTAAATAATGTGTTATCCAAGCATTAATGGCAAGGAAAGCTTATACTTGCGAGCGTCCACGTATGAGGTGTTTTTTGAGGTTATAGTACATTAAAGAACGATCATGTGACATTTTTATGTACACCAGGTGACCTGTAAATGCAAAAAGCTATTTCTATTACATTTTTGTGAAATATTTATTTTTCGATTTGCGTCATGTGAGGGTAAAAATGTTGTTGCTCTAATTGATGTGTTTCCATTGGGCGTATTTTCCATTTGCAAATTTAATTATAGGGTAATGGAAATGGAGCTATTGTAAAAATACAGAGCTGGTTGAAAGTCAGTGAACTTATGGTGTGTGGGTATCAAACGCAAAGCGAATATTTGCATTGTGTAAACCTATTTCACTCATTTTGTGATATTTTATAAATGTTGATAAAGTGCTTTTGCGAAATGATGGCGTTTCAATTAACTGATGTTATGTGACTAAAACAGAATTTTTTCCTCACACAATAAGTCATGGTGATGGATGCGAAGCAGCGCGGAGAGATGATTCTGGGATGCTTTTTAAACATAACTAGAGTGGCCGCGATCAGCTCTGGTGGCCGTGTTGGAGCCGTGTGAATAATGCGTTATCCAAGCATTAATGGCAAGAAAGCCCCTTATACTTGTGAGCATCTACATATGAGGTGTTTTTTGAGGTTATAGTACATTAAAGAACGATCATGTCACTTTTAGGTACACCAGGTGACCTGTAAAAGTGAAAAAACTATTTCCATTGCAGTTTTACGAAATATTCCTTTCTCGAATTGCCTGAAAAACCACCTGGGTGTTTATACGGGAGTTTTTGCGAAATTTACGTGTTTCCGTTGGGCGTCTTTTCAATTCATAAATTTAATTTGCACAATTTGAAGCGGAATGAAAACAGAGCTATTGTAAAAATACAAAGCTAGTTAAAAATCACTGAATTTACAGTGTGTACCAAACGCAAAGCATATATTTGCATCGTGTTACTCGCTCTAGTTTACATTGTTTTTATCACATCACTCGCGTGAATACAAAAAACGAATGTGTCAGTAAGCTCTTTGATAAAGCATTGTGCATAGTTTGCGCTCAAGTTGGAATTTTCAAACTTTTTTCGAGCGATTGAGGTATATATCATGAATTTGCGACAATCACATCACCCAATTCGTGTTATTCGCTTTCTTCATAAATTTTCGTCTGTTCATGTCTTTGCATTGACTTTGTATCTATTCACACGAATAGTTAAATTCGCTTTTGGTGTGAACACACCTTTACCCTTTTTGAAGGAGTAATTTTTAGGGACTTAAACAGACGATCCACTGACTGTTGTTACTTTTAAACCGATGAAAAAGCTTGAAGACCCCTATCACAGAGACTTAGGGTAGGATTTTTTGACTCTTCCTGAAAACCCAGGGCAACCGCGTAGCAACACGCCTTAGAGCTTTCCTTGGGCAAGAACTAGACAGAGTTTTGGTAAAGTTTTACACAGGCTCAAAACCATCTTCATCTAGGGGTAACCAGTGAACTCATGGCTGACATCCTCACTAATGCAAGCCAGATGTTGTCCATGACAGATAGTTCCCTTCCCCCTAGTGCTGTAATGTAAACAGTCCTGCCACACCCGTGGAAACACTCGAGAGCTCCTGGAATTCTTGCAGTCAGACGATGCATGTGGTCCTGATCAGTGTGTTTCTGCCCCAGCTCGCAGCCGTTTGTAGAACTAAATGTGCTTCTTTTTGTAAATACATGAAGATTAAATATAGCGGGCGGCTCTAGTGGTTCACGCTTGTTGTGTTGACTGTATGGCTCCGATGTTGTGTAGTTTGGAAAAGTTTCTTTTAAGGAGTTTCTTCTGTGACTGGAAATTATGCTAAACTTTGACGGAAAGTGAAACTCGTGAGTAAGTTACACATGCTTTTTAACTGCTGTCTGTTTTTCTCATATCACATAGCTCTCTGGATGTTGTTGCACTCTGAACTGCCGTGTAGCTGTAAAAACTAGTCAAAATGCATTTGACTGACTTTATTTTTAATCTTAAAGATATTTAAGGTCTAAAAGTTTATTCTCAGATACTTCAAATTAGTTTTGCATATATTATGTGCTTTTTTTTTACATGGCAAATAATGATTAAAAACTGTATACTAGTTTATTTCTAATGTTAGATACTGAAAGAACTATGCTAAAGGTTTATTCCTAAATGATAAAGATAAAATATAACTTTGTCTTTTTTTACTTAAAACTTAAGTGTAAAAGAGGGTAAACTAAATCTAAAAACAAGATCTACAGAGTTTGTTGCTTGAAATAAATGTTAAATAAAATAAAATATAAAAAACTTAATTCATCTAGTTAACAAGGCAACATTTCTCATTTACGTTTAGTTTAACTTGATGTACTAAAAGAACTGAACTCATAAATGACATAAATGCAAAAGCTTAACCTGTAAGCATAAAACATAAACATCTTTAATAGTATCTCAACCATACTAAACTAACTGTGGTGTGACATCATGTATGTTAAAGGGCAATAAAAATGTGGGGCAAAAAAAGTGTAATAATTTTTCTAAAATGTTTGCATACATATGTCTTTGCAAACAGAATGTAGAGTGCTTTAGAAATAAACATACTTTTGTCCTTTCCGTTACAGGACCGGCATCTATGAAGAGGCTGTAGATGCGCGTCATATTTGGATTAAACATTTGGAAATTGTGAGCCGTTCCTCCCCAGAGCCCATGAGCATGGTCAGAGAAGGACTTCGTGTTTCATAGCAGTGTGCACCTATGAGGGATTCTCCATTACGTTTCTACAAGCTCAAGGGCTGAGATGAATAAAGTAGCGTCGTGGTCAGAGGAGGAGGTCTCGCTCTGGCTGACCGATCAGGGCCTGCAGGAATACTCGGAAGCATTACGAAACTACGACGGCCCGGCTTTGTTAAGTCTTACGACGGATGACTTCAAGAGGTCACCCCTCTCCAGGGTGACATCAGACGGTGGTCGTCTGCTCCTGGAGAAGATTGAGACACTTAAGATCGAGCATCATATAGACATTCACAAGAATGGGCATGCCAACGGCCACATGGTGTTGAATCATAACGGGAACGCTGGGAGTGTCGGAAAGGCTCAGCACAATGGCATGGTGAATGGCTTCCACAAGGAACTGGTGCAGATTCCCATACCAGAGCCGGCCTCTCCGCAGTTCCCTCCCGAATGGGGAAAGACCGGCGTGGCCCTCGTCTACGCCTTATGCTGCTTCGTCTTAACCACCGTCATTATTTCTGTGGTCCATGAACGTGTGCCTCCTAAGGAGGCATCTCCACCACTCCCTGACAAGTTCTTTGACTTTTTTGACCGAGTGGAGTGGGCTTTTACTATATGCGAGATCAACGGAATGATTCTGATGGTCTTGTGGATTATACAGTTGAGTCTCTTAAAACACAAGTGAGTTTCTGAATAGCACACATTGTATTTGTGAATCATTTGAGAGTCCCTTGGTTGATTACAGGTTGAGAAACCTGTAATGTCCCAGGCGTATTTAAGCCCAAATTCAAAAGAAATACATAATAGATGATAATTTGCTTAAAGGGATAGGTAACCCAAAAATGAAAATTTTATCAGTAATTACTTGTTCCAAACCTGTAAGACCATCGTTCATCTTCAGAACACAAATTAAGATATTTTTGATGAAATCCAAGAGCTTTCTGACCCTGCATAGACAGCAAAGGTGTGTGTCTCAAGCCAAAGTGTGTTGAACGCTGACATGGATAAGAAAAAATTGTTGAATAAAGTCAGTATTTCTGTTTTCTTTGCGCTCCAAAGGTATTCTCGTAGCTTCATAAAATTAAGGTTGAACCACGGATGTAATTAATGACAGAATTTTCATTTTTGGATGAACTTTTCCTTTAAAGATAGTGATGAGAATTTTAGACTTTGACATTGTTTTTGACAATCAAGCATTTTCACTTAAATTAAATTTACAATCACATTATAATGCGAATAATATTTTATTGCATTACAGTAATAAGGGGTGCTTAATAACTAATAATAAAAAATTCAATTATATATTTGTGTAACAGTAATTAGAAGAAAATATAATTAAATTTTCTTGCATTATAGAAACAAATGTTTTAGTGTGTTGCAGTAATGAAAAAATGTAAATGATATTGTCTTCTGATTACTGTTATATGAATAATAATATATTTAAATAATATTTTTGTGTTAATTCAGCACAATTTTCACAAAAAATATCATTACTGTAATGCAAAAATTATATTTTCTTATCATTTTCTGATAATAGAAGTAACATTATTTAATGGGGTCACTGGATGCCCATTTTCCACAAGTTGATATGATTCTTTAGGGTCTTAATGAAAAGTCTATAACATGCTTTGCTTAAAATTTCTCAATGGTATAACACTTTTTTTGCCTTGCCAAATTCAGCTCTGCAAAAATCATCCTGTTCTGGTCGAGGTTGCTTTAAATGTTAATGAGCTCTGCTCGCCCCACCCCTCTTTTCTCTTTGTGGAGTGACAAGCCTGTTTACTTTAGCCACGTTCAGCCGCTAAACTTGCTAACTAGCACGTTATTAGGAAAGGCGATCGCAAAGATTCATAAAAAATATATATTATTTTTTGACAGTTAACCCTTGTATGGTGTTCGGGTCTGTGGGACCTGTTTTCACTTTTTGTCAAAAGAAAAATGATATGAATAATTATTTTTTAAAACCCATACTCATTGGCCTTGGCTCATTTTCTGTGAAGAACATATATCAGAACAAATTTTCAATGACCTTTAATTTATACATGTGATCTAACAAAGGAAAAGGGCAAATATCAGCCATAAATGCTGTTTATATAGCTTGTAATTGGGATGAAGTAACATCTGTTAAGTATTTTAACATAATTTTTTAAATTGTGTTGAATTAAAAACCCAAAAATGCAGCGGGTCCACCAGACCCACAAACACTGGCTGAGTAACAAAAATATGAACGCCATACAAGGGTTAAGCACAAATTTCACTAAAATTATTATTAGTCCAGGAAAATATTATTCTCATTACTGTAATTCAAATTTAAATTAGTGACAATTTCTTATGATTGTTTTATAAATAAAATACTATTTAAATATTTTCATAATTACAATTACAATTACAGTTTTCATAAGTACAATTTTTCGCTTAAATGACCATTACCACAATGAAAAAAAAAAATATTTTTGTTAATGTAATGCAGAAAGATTTAAATTATTTTTTAAATTCTAATTTTAAATTTATTTATATGAATAAAATATTATTTAAATATTTAAAATATCACAATTTCACAATGTCACAATTTAATCATTACCGAAAAGCAAGACAATATTACTCTCATTACTGTAATGTAGAAAAAATGGTTTGAATATTTTGTTCTCATTGCTGTAATATGAATAAAATAGGAATAAAATATTATTTAAATCTAATATTTCATATAATTTATTTAAATGTAATATTTAAACACTTGAGCATAAAGTTCCCTCATATCGTCATTATTATAATGCATAAACATTCACATTACTGTAATGTTTTATAACAAATATCTGTAAAGAATGGCTGTATTTCACTTAGTGCTGTCAGTCACATAAAAAACTTAGTTTTACATTTTAAGTGTGTGTACTGTGTATATTTATTGTGTTTATATAAATACACATGCATGTATATATTTAGGCAAAAATTTTTTATATTAAATATATTTATATATAATATAAATTATATGTGTGTAAATGTATACATGTAAAAATGTAAATATTTTCTAAATATACACTACCGTTCAAAAGTTTGGGGTCAGTACATTTTTATTGTTTTTTTTTTTTTT
>JAHKKF010491590.1:0-20499 GCA_019740295.1 Labeo calbasu
TTTATTTCAAGTCATGTGTTTAAGATTTTCATTTTACTTAATAAAATAACCCTGTCTCAAACCATAAATATATACCATCATATATTACAAGCTTAATGCAAGTGACTAACAAAAGAAATTAAAACTGGCCTCCGTTCCACAGAATGACCCAAATCACTCCAAGACAGACACAAAGCTGTCGTAAGATGGAAAAAAAGAACTCCAGTAAAATGGGAAGACGGCACAGTGCTCAAGTGGAGACATATTAAGAAATGAGGTGAGACAAAAGTTGTGAAGTGCTGGAGAGGCATCGGTCCTGTTCAGAAGCTCTCATGTGCACTTTGTCTCCATTTACTTAATTAAGATGCGAGGCAGCGGCCTGTTCTGGGAGGGCATAAATCCTCCGGTTGTCCTGGAAGAGCCATAAACCACTCATCAATTATAGACACCAGCAGCATGAGCGTGACTAATACCCACATGACATGCTTATTCACACCAGAGCCCGAGCCAATGAGCACCTACGGAGCCTTGACAAGACAAGTGCGTCACCTTTTTGACCAGTGATGCTCTTTGCAACCACCAGGCTGACCTTATGTGCTCTGTCATAGCTGATCCTGAAAAACAAGGTCTTTGAATCCAACACTGCTGACATAAATAAAAAAAAATCTTTTTGTCTGCTTGTCTGACAACTCCGTACAAAGTTATACGTGTGGAAACCGAAGCCGTGCTATCTGAGATATAAATTTTTAAGCAGCTCCTAAATTCACATGCCTGAATGGTGGAAATCCAAACTGTAGTTGGTATGAATGAAGCTGCAGCTGTAAGGACACCCTGATAGTTCCAAGTGAAGTAATGATATGTTTAATGCCACAACACCCTGCTCCTGTTGTTAAGCTGCTGAGCCATGTGGAACAGCCAACTGTTTGCGTGAGAGAAACTTTATGGCTCCGTGCCCATGTGTGGCACGCTGGAAACCTAAGACAGCAGGAGGACATCGATGCTGTTGTTCTTGACACCCAACTCAAGTGGCACTTTCAGCGTTTCATTTTTATGCAGTTTTCACCATGTGTTTTGACTTGGCGCTTCAAAAGTGCTCTGACAGGCTGAATTTGATCTCAAAATTCAATGCAGACTGTCTTTGTTGAGAAGCTGATATCATGAAAAACCATGGCGGAAAATATGGCAATCATTCAATACCACGGTATGTATCATAACACAATAATATCACCACCAGATACCTTCTGGTATTGTACTTTTTTGAAAGGATACTGCTTTCAAAAAACAAAAGTAATGTATTAACAGTCAATGTTAGGTTGGCAAATGTAACTGGGTAAAAAGTCTACATGAAACGCCATTCACAAACCATTATACTTCCGTAATCTGATGTGTATATTCTGCAAGAAAAAAAATGTAGGATGGGACTTTATTTTATCCATTAAGAACTGGATCATGAAAAGTGGGTGTATCAGTCTATTTTATGATCTAATTAGACTTGCAATGTCTAAAATGCAGCCCAGATTGAAGTCAGTTGGTAGGCAAGAAGAAACTACTGAGGTTAGGTTTAGGGTTTGCTTTATAACACTTCTAAAGCCAAGTGAATGATGTACAGTTCCTATTCTTAATCTATAAATATAAAAAGGATATTGACTCCAATGAAAAAGCCACGGCTGGCTGTTCAACATCTTTCACGTCAAATTGTACGATACATCATAGCCTAGACCAGGGGTGGCGAACGTCCTGGAGAGCTGCAGCCCTGCATAGTTTTGCTTCAACCCTAATCAAACGCACCTGAACAAGCTAATCAAGGTCTGAAGGGTTACTAGAAAGCAACAGGCAGGTGAGTTTTAATTAGGGTTGGAGCTGAACTCTGCAGGGCTGCGGCTCTCCAGGACTGGAGTTCGCCACCCCTGGCCTAGACTTTAGTCATGACTGACAACATTGGCGGAATATTTTTACATCTGTCTGTGTCATGCATTGCTACAATGATATCTACTCACCTTTTCAGATTTATATTGCTCTCTGTCCGCCCATAATTCGACACGTTCTTTCCAGCTCTGTCTCTCCAACCTCATTGTAATGAGGTTGGTCAAACTGCCGGTTTCACCAGTTACTGTGTTCCTATTGGTTCTCCAGTAGACAGGCGTCATTGAACTATTCAAACTGCAGGACTGCAAATTTAGCAAATACAGTCAAATTAAAGGGATAGTTCACCCAAAAATGAAAATTACCCAATGATTTTCTCACCCTCAAGACATCCTAGGTGTATATGACTTTCTTCTTTTAGTCGAACATGATCAGAGTTATATTTAAAAATGACCTGGCTCTTCCAAGCTTTATAATGGCAGTGAATGGGTGTTATTTTTCAATAGTCCAAAAGAAGTCAAATTAAGTGCATTCATTCAATTTCTAGGGTTCTCGTGAGACAAGTGGAAAAAAAAGTTAGCGGAGCTAGATATGACGGTTTATAAAGTTTTAAATATGGATATTTTTCTTACAAAAATGCACTGATTCACTTCATAAGGCCTTTATTAACCCCCAGAGCTGTGTGGAGTAGTTTTTATGATGGATGGATGCACTTTATTGGACTACTAAAAAAATAACAGCCATTCAATCCCATTATAAAGCTTTTTTTAATATAACTCCAACTGTATTCGTTTGAAAGAAGAAAGTCATACACACCTAGGATGCCTTGAGGGTGAGTAAATCATGGGGTAATTTTCATTTTAAGGGTGAACTATCCCTTTAAACTGTTGTCACTCAACAAGTCCAGTAGACTCATGACAATCTGTGTTTTACGATTTGGTAAATTGGTTGTAAATTTTAGTCTATTTACTTCAAAATTTCATGTTTATTTTAATGCATTACTTGCATATTCTTTGTAATTATTTGCGACCCTGGAGGCACAAAACCACTCTTAAGTAGCATGGGTATAGTTGTAGCAATAGCCAAAAATACATTGTATGGGTCGGTTATTAAAATTCTTGATTTTTTGGCATAAAAGAAAATCATTAGGATATTAAGTAAAGATTATGTTCCATGAAAATATTTTGTAAATTTCCTACCGTAAATATATCAAAACATAATTTTTGATTAGTAGTATGCATTGCTAAGGACTTAATTTGGACAACTTTAAATCTGTTTTTTTTTTTTTTTTTTGCACCTTCAGTCAATGGAAAAGCTTATTCAATGGAAAGCTTATTTATTCAGCTTTCAGATGCTGTAAAATTTCTCAATTTCAAAAAGTTTTCCACAGTTCCAGGGTCACATTTGTGAAATTCACAAAAAAAAAAAAAAAATAAAAAAATGAGTGAAAACCACCAAATATTTTCCAGTATAGCCTACTTACGAATTCTGAGTTTGGTTTGAGAAAAATCACACTAAGCAAAGGCTGTCCGTTTTGCCTAGGCAAAATAAATCCTTTATTTGTCTAAGACAGCAAAATTGTATGCACAAGGCTTTACTTTATTTCCAAATAAAATCCTGAAACAACTACCATGCTTGAATCAGAACTAATCCATTAAATCGATCGACTTAATCAGCCAAACATTTATTCTTCAGAACAACTCATAAGGTAAGCGCACACAGATCTTGTCTTAAGAGCAATTTAGCGCCACAAGTGCCTGAAGCGAGCTACATCTACGTATACAAGACTATCGCCCAATGGCATGCCACTGTTTTGAATGGGAGAACCCCCTCCGAAACGACAATGTCAGCAATTATCCTCACTGGGATATCTCAACTGATTCAGCTCTGGAAGAACCTGCTGTATGACACAGAAACTGGCACCTGGGGCCTTGCAACCGGCTTATCTTAATTATCATATCAGCTGTCCTTCAATTAGGGTTTACTTTAATGGATGCATCCATTCCATTCATGCACATGCGCCAAAACACAGACTAATGTAAATTATTGACAACTTGTGGCAAGGCAATTACAACCTAATTACAGCTTTTGTGATTCAAATGACAAAACTGGTAAATGGGGCCTGTAACCTAAAACTAATTATTGCCCCCCCCTTCTTCCAGACACTTTTGCCTACCTACTGTACTGGCTCTCATTTCCCTTTTCTCATTTGTTAGATCGCTATCGCAGCATTGAGGAATGTGGCTGTCAGTGTCTGTTAGCTGTCGGTGGATTAAAAGAGCGAACAGACGCAACAAAGCAGTTAAACAGAAGTACAGGAATGTGCGAGCGGCCTCTTCTTTCCGTCTCGGTCTGTCTTGTGCAACTTTTTCACGTTGTTTGTCATGACAGACAGCTGCAATCATTCCTATTGTGTGTCACGCAACATCAGACTCCAAACGCCTCTTAGCTTTACCTTTCAGAGAGCGATGATTCTTTGATGTCGAGCAGGATGCGGAAATGATACAGAATATTCGCTGTAAGGGGCTGTAAGGCTGTAAGGCGCGGTGGCTTTGCACCAGCATTTTACTAGAGTATTTTATGTGCTTAGCATTGGTATGAATTATTGCAAATTTTATGGCTATAAACTGTGTAACAAAATCTGAGCGTGTGCTTGATCTAATTTAGGCCTGTAATAATTTTCATATGTCTTCAGAATGTCTGCCAGCACAGTGCTCTGTTTGCAAATGTGACCTCTTAAACCGTATCTAGTTGTTTATTAAAGGAGAATTCCATTTCCAGAACAACAATTTACAAATAATTTACTCACCCTCTTGTCAACCAAGATGTTCATGTCTTTCTGTCTTCAGTCGTAAAGAAATTATGGTTTTTGAGGAAAGTATTTCAGGATTTTTCTGCATATAATGGACTTCATTGGTGCCCCGAATTTGAACTTCCAAAATGCAGTTTAAATGCAGCTTCAAAGGGCTTTAAACGATCCCAGCCGAGGAAGAAGGGTCTTATCTAGCCAAACGATAGGTCATTGTTTTCAAAAAATAAAAGTTTGTATATTTTTTAAGCACGAAAGCTTGTGTAGCACAGGCTCTGGGATGCGCGTACACGGGTCGTTCTTGAACGATTCGTTCATTTTGAATGAATCTTTAATGTGACTCGGGAAGAACAAGTCATCTCAGGGAGTGATTCTTTCAGTCTGTTAGCTTCTGTACTGGAATTAGTTCACCCGTTTTGAGTCTTCAGGTTTTTCGAGTCATTCGTTCATCTTATGGGGCTGTCACGTGATGCTGATTTTGCTAAAATGAACGAAATGATTCGAAAAAAGATTTGTTCATTCTGCTGAACGAGACTCAAAGTTTCTGGAAGTGGAGCTCTCCTTTAATATCATTTTTTAATATTGGCAAAAAGTCTGGTCCAGTTTGCAGGCCAAGAGCCGCCCACCTGTTTGGAAACCTGTCAGGAAAAGTGACTAATCACAGTTTGAATTTTTCTATGCACAGTAGTAAATGGGTGTGGATTCTAATTTGAATAATTACACTGTAGTGACAGTTCAAGACTGTACACAAAATGCAAAGAACTAAAGTCCGCGTTTCAATATAGTGACGTATTTCCAACAGAAGCAGCAGGTGGAGTTTTATTTTCGCACTCCTACTCTCAATCCCTCGCTTGGAGAAAACTGGTTGGAGGGGAGTGGTTTAGGATACTCTGCCCAAATCATCAAACTGACGTCATCAGAAAAGGCAGGGCTCGCAAAAACGCTAGCCAGAGGTCCCGGGGCTATTGTGTCTTTTAGTTGGGCTACTAAAACTTATCGCCACCCTCTCAAATCTTTCCCGCGGGTCATTACAAAGTCCTAAACAGTCTCAAATTTAAGTTGTGTCAAACTCAAGGCCAGAAAAAATTGGAATACCTTAAATGGTATAAGACAAGATCAAGAGATCTTACATTTGGGGACGGACAGACAAGAATCCCTGTTTGGATTAATGCGATGATTAAATTTCAAAAGGCTATGATTTCATTGAATAAATATGAGCGCTACATGTTTCAAGTCAAAACACGGCTTGGGTGTTTTTATATGAATGCATCTCTGAAGGAAGTGGATTGCTTTCAGGAAAGTTTTGATGGCATTTTTATTTCATCTTTTGTATAATGCCTGAAAAAACAGCATTTATGTTTCACTGGATTTTTAAAATATTGCAGATACCCTCTAAATAGTAAAATGATTTTTTTTTGAAAATGTTTTTGATTGATGCTTTAACTCCTATCCAATTTTCTACATTTTAAAAAAGGTCTTTTTCTATTTTGATTTCATGCAGACTTTAACAGAGTATGCATGGACGTTATACAAGCATATGAAAGCTTGTTAATTTTAATAATAAAAAAGAATATCTGCCTTAAAAAACACATAGTACTGACTGTATGAGGTGTTTTTTTTAATTTATGTAAAAAAAAGAAACAAATTGTAATCACTATTTTTTTCTAACAAAAACATAAATAAGTAAATTGTATGCGTTAATTTGAACAATTATTGTTATTATTATTTTAATTAATGTTTTATTGATGCTAATGAATTTGCACCCAAAAAATACAATAAAATTTTAAATATAATTTGTGTGCTAACAAAGTAAATAATTCTCTTAAAGACTTTAAGAGAATATGCATGGACGTTGTAAAAGAATATGAAAGCTCAAATGGCATTAGCAAAACAAAAGTCATTAGTTTGATGATTTCTACAGAATTCCTGTATATCTTGTTACTGTATATCCTGAATGCAATGTAAGTCGCTTTAAATAAATGCATCTGCCAAATGCATACTGTATGTGTAACTGAAAATGTAATTGGAATATGCACTGGGTGCTTAAATACTATTCTTTAGCATATATATATATATATTTTTTTAAAACTAGTATTTTACAGAATAGTTTTACAACTATCATTAATTTTAATGAAAAATAAAAATATCTGCCTATTGACTAACTATATAAGGTGGTCTCTTTTTTGGAATTTATGTCCAAAAATGTGAAAAATAAATAAATAAATATATAAATTTGTAATCACTATTTCTAACAAAAATCTAACTAAATTAATTAAATAAATTAATTTTAAAAATTAACAAAATTTTAACACAATTAAAAAAAAAGACCTTTTCAGCTTTTTAAATTAAACTTATTTTGAAAATTATGTTTTATTGATGCTAATGAATTTTTAATTCAAACAGTATTTTAAAAACAAACTTGCTGTTGTCAGACTTTTAATAAGAGTTTTCATTGTAGGCCCCTCAAACACATAACAATAACAAACTGCTTTTAATGCATGTTATGTGCTGTTGAACAACTTAACAGATTGTTGAAAATGTTGCACAAAATGACAAAAAGGTCTGCCAAAAAAAAAAAAAAAACCTTACATCATTGACCCAATAGCCAACACAGTAATCTGACTGGAGGAGTTTTGTATAAGCCTTCATCTCAAATGCTATTATGAAGGTGACAATCATGGTGAGTGCTTGGTGCCAGTCGCATTATCCGTTCTTTGTGACGTGCAGAATACAGTATAGTCACACAGACATCATAGAGCATTAAGACCTGCCTCTTTAACTACCACCCACAAACTCATGAGAAAAACAAGACCTCTAAAGCGAGCTGCAGTCAGCGGCCCACACAAACATGATGCAGAGAGGGAAAAAAAAACCCTAGAAGAATGTGAAGGTGTTGGTGGTTGACGCCACTCTAAGCCAGTGTGGCTCAGGTGAGCACAGTGCTCTCGCAGGCCTGTTGTCTGGGCTTGGCTCATCACACTCATGAGAAACTCCCATCGTGCCTTCAGGGCCTTCTCTGCACGGCAACAGGTATGCATGTTGACGCATGCCGAATCCCTCTCTTTTCTTCTGTTTTTTCTCCTCAAAGTTCTCGTGAACGTCGCGTAACGCCCTGTCTAAACCACAGACATCAGAAAAACCACCTGAGCAAAGCTGTGACTTGTTTGATTGCACAGGCTCACACCCTGGTTTCTCCCGCTTCACCCCCTCCCCATTCCCGACCAGCCCCGTCCCAAAAATACACAAGTAAACACGCACACACACACGTGTGTGCATAGCTCTAATGGCATCGGTGGTGCCACCTGTCCATCACAAAGTGTTCCCCCAGGCCTGATCCGGCCTGGGCTGCTGCCATGCGCTGGGAGAAGAGACATGCTGATGGATGGAGGAGGAGGTGGATTCCAGGGACAGGTGAAGGATGTGCCGCCTTTGATCTGCTTCAAGTGCAGAGCGAGCAGGAAGAGAGAAAAAAAAACAAGTGACAACGCACATCTCAAAGGTCAGACACTTTGTCGTCACGTCAAGTGGTTGAGGAACGATGTGTTGTCCTCCAAATATGGTGGCCTTATGGGACGCATTTGACTGCTACTGCATGATATATGGTATAATGACTTCCAAACTGAACCCATAAGAAAAATCACCAAGTACCAAAACCTCTTTCAATTTAGAAGTTGCAAACTAGAAGTTCTAAAAGTTGAGTTTTTTTTTAAAATTAGAACTTCCAAAATTGAAGTTCCAAAGTTTTTCTTTTTAAATTTAGAAGTTTCAGACTTGATGTTCCAAACGTTTTAGTTCAAAAATTTAAGTTCTATAGGTTTTTTTAATTAGAAGTTGGAAACGTTTTTTTTTAGAAGTTGCAAACTTGAAGTTCCAATTTTTTTTCAATAGCTCCAAAATGAAAGTAAATGTTTTTATTTAACTTGAAATTCCAAAGGTTTTTTTAATTTAGAAGTTCTAAAATGAATTTTTTTTTGTGACGTTCCAAACGTTTCCAAAAGTTCTTCCAAAATTGAAGTTCCACAAATTTAGAAACAATGCTACAATGTTTTAAAAGTATGGTTCCAAAATTGAAATTCCAAGTCATTTGAAATTCCAAAGTTATTTTTAATTTAGAAGTTCTAAAATTTTGGAACTTGTTCCAAACATTCTTTTAGTTTAGAAGTTTTACATTTAAAGTTTCAAAGTTTTTGTTTATTTAAAAGTTCCAAATTTGAAGTTACTAAAGGCTTTTTTATTAGAAGTTACAAACATGTTTTTTTGCCAACTTCACTGTAAAAAATAAAAAACACAATTTGTTGAGTCAGCTTAAAATAACTTGTTATCCTGCTGCCTTAAAAGTTCAGTCAACTCAAATAAGTTTAGTCAACTTGAAATGTTAAGTTGTACTAAGTATACTAAGGATATTTGTGTTTGCTAAACTTAACAGATGGGTAAGTAACCTAGCTGCCTTAAAATTTTAAGTTGAATCAACTCAAATATCTAAAATGTCACTTATAATTTACAACAAGTATAATTTAACATTTCAAGCTGAATAAACTTTTTGACTGAACTTAACATTTTAAGGCAGCCAGGTAACAAATTATTTTAAATTGACTCAACAAATTGTTTTTTACAGTGTTGACGTTCCAATTTTTTTCAATAGTTCCAAAATTGAAGTAAATGTTTTATTTAGAAGTTGAAAACTAGAAACAATGCTACCACGTTTAAAAAAAACTATGATGTTCCAAAACTGAAGTTCCAAAGTTATTTGAATTAAAAGTTTAAAACTTGAAATTTCTAAAATTTAAGTTCTAAAGTTTTTTTTTTAATTAGAAGTTGCAAACTTGTTTTTTTAGAAGCTGCAAACCTGAAGTTCCAAAAGTTGTAAAGTTTTTTTCCAAGTAGTTCCAATTTTTTTTTTCATTTTGAAGTTGAAAACTTGAAATTCCAAAAATTTTTAATTTAGAAGTCCCACAATTAAAGTTAAAGATACAGAAGTTACAACGTACAATTTAGAAGTTGGAAACTTGATGTTCCAAACATTATTTTATTTAGAAACTTGAGGTTCCAGAATTTTTTTTTTTTCCATTTAGAAGTCACAAAATTTTTCAATGTGTTGCAAAGTTGCAAATTTGAAGTTTCAAACGTTTTTTTCGAAGTAGCTCCAAAATTAAAGTTATATTTTATTTTAGAAGTTTTTCAATTTAGAAGTATGAAAAGTCAAGTTACTGAAGTTACAACATTTGTCACAACAGTTTTTTGTTACAACGGTTTTTTTGTCAATTTAGAAGTTGCAAACTTGAAGTTCCAAATGTTTCCAAAATTGAAGTTTTAAAAATGTTTTCAATTTAGAAACAATGCTACCATGTTTTAAAACTATGATGTTCCAAAATTGAAGTTCCTCAGTTTTTTTAATTTAGTTGTAAACCTGAAGTTCTAAAACATTTTATTTAAAGTTGCAACACTAAAGTTCCAAAAGTTCAATCAATTTTGTGAATTTAGTTTTTTGTCAGTTTAGAAGTTGCAAACTTGAAGTCCCAAACATTTCCAAAAGTTCTTCCAAAATTAGTTCCAAAAATGTTTTCAATTTAGAAACAATACTACCACGTTTGAAAAAAAAATTAAAAGTTCCAAACTATTTTAAATTTAGAAGTTGCAAACCTGAAGTTCCAAAAAGTTTTATTTAAAGTTGCTACATTGAAGTTATATTTTTTTTCAATTTAGAAGTTGCAAACTTGAAGTTCCAAAAGTTATTTTAAAGAAGTTCCAAATATGTTCTCAATTTAGAAACAATGTTACCATGATTTAAGAATTATGTTCCAAAATTAAAGTTCCAAAGCCCTTTAAATGTAGAAGTTGCAAACCTGAAATTCCAAAAGTTTTATTTAAAGTTGCAACATTGAAGTTATAGTTTATTTATTTTATTTTAATTTTTTTTTAATTGAGAAGTTGCAAACATGAAGCTCAATTAAGTCCCTCCAAAATTTAAGCTCCAAAAATGTTTTCAGTTTAGAAACAATGCTACCATGTTTTAAAAATTATGTCCAAAACAGAAGTTCCAAAGTTACAAGTTGCAAACCTGAAGTTTCAAAAGTTTTATTTAACGTTGCAAATTGAAATTACAAGGTTTTTCCAATTTAGAAGTTGCAAACTTGAAGCTTTTTTAAAAAAGTCTTTCCAAAATTGAAGCTCCAAAAATGTTTTCAATTTAGAAACAATGCTACCATGTTTTAAAACTATGATGCTGTACCTTTAAACAACGTGTGACACCTATTTTGACTAGCAGAAATAATTTGTTATGCTACTATAGCAACCGTATCTGCAAAGAAAGATGAGCAAACAAAGTTGTAGGTGTCAAGGTGAGGATATATTAGCATTGCAAAAGAGCCAAAGAGCAAATAGTCCAAGTTGCTGTGCCAAAACTTCACCATTAAGTAGGTTACAGACTGTCGAGACATCCATCAACATAAACACATGTTCTGCAAAGTGCAATCCGTCTCACAAACAGAAAGTGATATCAAAAGCAACCTGACTCCCCCATTAAGCCTTTGACAGAGTGGCTCTGTATATCGGTTTCAGAATAAGGAAGAACATTAACATCACGCGAGCATATAGTTAGACTGCAGAAGCATGCAAAATGTTTACATGCTTTACATGCAGCTCAAGGAACTTGATGTCATAATATTTTACCACAGGTCAAGAGAGTCCATTTGTAGGCTAATCATTAGGGTTCATTTGCATCCTCTTATTTTTTAATTTTTATTTAGAAGTAAAATTTAGTCCTTATAGACATTATTTGAAAAGACTTAAATTTAGTTAAATAATAAATCACACACAGCCATATCTCAAACTTACAGTACTGAAGACTGGTTTGTCTTACAATAAAAAAGAAAAGTAATTATAAATTAAAATAAGAAAAAGCCACATTGTGATATACATATGCAGTTACACTGTGAGTTACAAGCTCACAATTTTGAGAAAAAGAGTATGAGTACAAAGTCATGAAATATTGAAGTCACCATAAATTTCAAGACTAACTTTATTCTTTTATTGAATATTATGGTGTTTAGTTATGGCCTGCATAACTAGCCATTTAGAAGTTGAAAACTTGAAATTCCAAAAGTTTTTAATTTAGAAGTCGCACAATTAAAGTTAAAGTTACAGAAGTTACAACTTAGAAGTTACAAACTTACAATTTAGAAGTTGCAAACTTGATGTTCCAAACATTCTTTCAGAAGTTCTAAATTTAAAGTTCCAATGTTTTTTTTTATTTAGAAGTTCCAAACTTGAAGTTACTAAAGGTTTTTTTTTTATTAGAAATTGCAAACTTTTATTTTTTTTAAGTTGAAACTTGAAGTTCCAGACTTTTTTTTTTTGAAGTCAAAAAATCTTTATAATTTAGAAGTTGCAAACCTGAAGTTCCAAAAGTTTTAATTAAAGTTGCAAGTTTGAAGTTTCAATGTTTTTTTCCAGGTAGTTCCAAAATTAAAGTGATTATATTTTTTGTTTTAGAAGTTGAAAACTTGAAGATCCAATGTCAATTTTCAATTTAGAAGTTTAAGAAGTTCTTTCAAAATTGAAGTTCCAAAAATGTTTTCAATTTAGAAACAATGCTACCATGTTTTAAAAATTATGTTCCAAGTTCCAAGTTCCAAGTTAGAAGTTGCAACACCTGAAGTTCCAAAAGTTTTATTTAAAGTTTTGAGAAAACGAGTATGAGTACAGAGTCATGAAATATTGAAGTCACCATAAATTTCAAGACTAACTTTATTCTTTTATTGAATATTATGGTGTTTAGTTATGGCCTGCAATTTCCTTCTTCCAGAAGCCACTGAGAAGTTGAAAACTTGAAATTCCAAAAGTTTTTAATTCAGAAGTCCCACAATTAAAGTTAAAGTTACAGAAGTTACAACTTAGAAGTTACAAATTACAATTTAAAAGTTTCAAACTTGATGTTCCAAACATTCTTTTAATTTAGAAGTTCTACATTTAAAGTTACAAAGTTTTTTTTTATTCAGAATTTCCAAAATTAAAGTTACTAAAGGTTTTTTATTAAAAATTGCAAACTTTTATTTATTTTTTTCAAGTTGAAACTTGAAGTTCCAGACATTTTTTTTAACTAAAAAAACCTGAAGTTCCAAAAGTTTTCATTAAAGTTGCTAATTTGAAGTTGTTGTTTTTTTCAAGTAGTCCCAAAATTAAAGTTATATTTTCTTTGTTTTAGAAGTTAAAAACTTGAAGTTCCAAGGTCTTTTAAATGTAGAAGTTGCAAATCTAAAGTTCCAAAAGTTTTATTTAAAGTTGCAACATTTAAGTTACAGGTTTTTTTTTTCCAATTTAGAAGTTGCAAACCTGAAGTTCCAAAGATTTTTTAAAGAAGTTCTTTCAAAATTGAAGTTCCAAAAATGTTTTCAATTTAGAAACAATGCTACCATTTTTAAAAATTATGTTCCAAAATTAAAGTTCCAAGTCTTTTTAAGTTAGAAGTTGCAAACCTGAAGTTCCAAAAGTTTTATTTAAAGTTACACTATGAGTAACAAACTCACAATCTTGAGAAAGAGTATGAGTACAAAGACATGAAATATTGAAGTCACTATAAATTTTAAGACTAACTTTATTCTTTTATGGTGTTTAGTTATGGCCTTCAATTTCCTTTTCCAGAAGCCACAGAAGTTGAAAACGTAAAATTCCAAAAGTTTAAGTCCCACAATTAAAGTTAAAGTTACAGAAGTTACAACTTAGAAGTTACAACTTACAATTTAGAAGTTGCAAACTTGATATTCCAAACATTCTTTTAATTTAGAAGTTTTTTTTTATTTAGAAGTTCCAAAACTGAAGTTACTAAAGGTTTTTTATTAGAAATTGCAAACTTTTATTTATTCCAGATTTTTTTTTAAGTTAAAAAATCTTTATAATTTAGAAGTTTCAAACCTGACGTTCCAAAAGTTTTAATTAAAGTTGCAAATATGAAGTTTCAAATGTTTTTTTCAGAGTAGTTCCAAAATTAAAGTTATATTTTTTTGTTTTAGAAGTTGAAAACTTTAAGTTCCAAGGTCTTTTAAATTTAGAAGTTGCAAATCTAAAGTTCCAAAAGTTTTATTTAAAGTTACACTGTGAGTTACAAGCTCACAATTTTGAGAAAAAGAGTATAAGTACAAAGTCATGAAATATTGAAGTCACCATAAATTTCAAGACTAACTTTATTCTTTCATTGAATATTATGGTGTTTAGATATGGCCGGCAATTTCCTTCGTCCAGAAGCCATTTCTCTCTGATATATGACACTAAAGATGATCACAATTTCCATTTCATGCTGACAAAAGTGTTTTGAAACCACTGTGTGCTTCAAAAACATAAAAACATTGTGGTAGTTGTATTCCTTATTTTAGCAACTTACATTTTTGAAGCACAGAAAATGAAATTGTAAACTCCAACAAACCATTAATGCCTCTTCAATTTCTGTTCAACATGGACCTTACTGCTCTCATAACTTGAAAACTACCATTCTAAAAGTCATTAGAACCTCCCAAGGAAACCCTTGGCTCAAAAACGCCAATGCTCTTCTGGGTTTTAGGACTACAAACTCAACAGCTCTATATAAAACACATTACAGTCCTTTAAGGACATTTAAAACTTTTACTGGTGAAATTTGAGTCTTCTGTAATCCCCGATGCAGCTGCGAATGCTGACACTACAGGCAGCACTGAAAGATGTCTGCCTCAAAGGCACCAGTCGGTCCAGTGCAAGCAGCATTGCATCACACACTGTACTCATAAACAAGGCTGTCTTGTATTTCCTGTTGCTTTGCACGCCATCTTCTTGGCTGCCCTAGACGGGCTTGGCTGCAGTGATATAGTTGAGGTGGAGCACCGCTGGTGAAGCTGGGACACTGGGCACATGGCCAGCGGAGAGAAGGTGGTTCAGACACCACCCTGGCTTCAGGCACCCCCACCAAACCGCAAAACCACAGCCCCCTGAAAAAACATCAGGCGTACTGGATACATCAACCCCCGAAACCATCATACAAAACCAAGGCCGGATCCCAAAGTCCAAGACGTGCAACAATCTTCACAGCGCAAAACCTGAGGGGTGGCCTCAGCCGCGAAATAATTCTCATAATTTTATAAAAGAAATGTGCACATAAAAACATTTCTACTAACTAAATAAATATATTTTTTAAAAACTCATTAAGTCTTTAAAAAAAGTACCATATTATTCTACAAAAATCAAATCAGAATGATGAAAATATGTTATTGCTGTTATCTACCAGAGGTGTGCTGATCAGTGACTTTCACATGCTAACTACAGGTGTACCCTGTTTTACAAGTATATTTTGTTGCTGGAAACACGCTTGTAAGGCAGATTCTTGTAAAACGAGTCCTCAATCCGTAGTGTATATGAGGATTAGTCGTAAACAAGGCCTTGTGAAGAAATGTTTTGCTATTAACAGACCTAAAATAAACCTTTCATAATAAACCTATATGACTTTCTTTCTTCAAAGGGACACAAAAGGAGAAATTGTAAAGAATTACACAGGATGTTCGTTTCTATGCATCTACAATGAATGGAGCCTGAGGTTTCAAACTTCAAAAACTGACAAAAAAGCATCATAAATGTATCATGAAGTGGTCTGTACAATACATATTGTACAGTCTTCTGAACCCATATGGGACCCTGGACCACAAAACCAGTCCTAAGTAGCATGGTTATATTTGTAGCAATAGGCAAAAATACATTGTATGGGTAAAAATTATAGATTTTTCTTTTATGCCAAAAATCATTAGGATATTAAGTAAAGATCATGTTCCATGAAGATATTTCTTACCGTACATATGTCAAAACTTAATTTTTGATTAGTAATATGCATTGCTAAGAACTTCATTTGGACAACTTTAAAGGCAATTTTCTCAATATTTCGATTTTTTGCACCCTCAGATTCCAGATTTTCAAATAGTTGTATCTCGGCCAAATATTGTCTTGTAACAACACATACATTCAGCTTTCAGATGATCTATAAATTTTGATTTTGAAAAAAAATGACACTTATGACTGGTTTTGTGGTCCAGGGTCACATATGACATCAAAAATGTGCTTTTTGAGTTCATTCCTGATTTCAGCTGATTCAGGTTTTTGAGTTCACCCACTGATTCAGTTAAGAGCTCACTGGAAAAGAAAGACCATCAATTTAAAGCATCTTAAATTTCAAGCTGATTTTCAGACAACTCTACCATATAGTATATAAGTCATATAGACCATGTTTTGTCATATTTTTTGTCTTTACTCTAGTCTTTACTTATTTCTTATTTGTACTTGCACTAAATAGTGCAACCTGCACATATTCCAAAATTTGCATATTGTATCTCAGAATAAAGTCATACCGAGGCTGAGTAAATTTTCATTTTTGGGTGAACTACAGTCAAACCAAAAATTATTCAGACACCAGATATAATTTTTGATATATATATTTTTTTACTAGTGGGTGCAGGACACTATAGTTCATTTATGTAAGTGAGGATATCAAAATACAGCAAACTGTGACATATTATAGCCAAAAATTAATTAATTAATTATACCCACTTTGCTTAAGTGTTTTTCTTTAACTGCTAACGCCACCTTTTTAAAGCACAGACTGTACAAAATTAAGCATTGCTTGGTAAGTGGTCATCAAAGTATAGATAGTTATGTAAATATTGTCATGCTAACAGTTGCCCATTACATACCTTTCTATTTAAGTTATCTGACATTATCAAGATGAACTGGTTCTGACACCGTTTAGAGTTCTTGTCTTATTTTACCATTTTCTAAACTGTGATAATGTGAGAAATGTTAAAGTGTCCAAATAAATTTTGGTTTGACTGTTGTCAGAATGTTGTTTTGTCAATAAATTTAACATTAATAGATTCTCAATGCACAAAGTATTTCTGAGATGTCCCTTGATGTTCCCACAGCGTCCCGTGTCCTGTCCCGCTGTCCCCCTCCCTTCATCTCGCTACATCTCCCTCCATCCCTCTGTCCCTCCCTCTTCGGAGTCTGGGATGAACAGTCTGTAATTGTGGAGAGGCCACAGCACACAGCCAGGGATATAAATACCCATTTCTCCTGTTCCTGTCAAAATAAAGGACCTTATGAAAAAAGAAACAGGGACTCTTTTTTTGTGGCATCCGCCTGCCAGTGTAAGGGTTTATTTTGGCTGCTTATGTGTGCTGTGTACCTACAGCATCCTCAGACTGGTTTCCTTTTTAAAAAAGATGCGCTCGGTTGCTACGAGACGTCCACATACAAATAAATGCACAACATAGGGGTTAATTTGTCTGTGGGTCAAAGCAATTACAACATGCCAACGTCACATTTTACCCTAAAAATAGATGAAAAGATTTAAGGTCATTTTTTTTCCTTTCCCAATCAAGTAATTTTTAAGTAATGTCTTTTTTTTCTTTCCCAATCAAAAAAAAAAAAAAAAAACTTAAATGATGCTATAAATAGACATTATTTAAATTTGAAAGTATTTATACATCATGGTAATATGTGGCCCTGGACCACAAAACCAATCAGTCAATTTTTTTGAAATTGAGATTTCCATTGATGTATAGTTTTGTTAGGATAGGACAATATTTAGCTGACATACACCTATTTGAAAATCTGGAATCTGAGGGTGCAAAAAAATCTAAATATTGAGAAAATCGCCTTTAAAGTTGTCTAAATGTTGTCTAAAGTTCTTAGCCATGCATATTACTAATCAAAAATTACGTTTTTATATTTATTTACGGTAGGAAATTTACAAAATATCTTCATGGAATATGATCTTAACTTAATATCCTAATGATTTTTGACATAAAATAAAAATCAATCATTTTGACCCATACAGTGTATTTTTGGCTATTACTACAAATATACCTGTGCTGATATAAATAATGTATTGTATAAACATGAGAATCACTCTTAAGAATAACTGAAATTACAACTGAAATGACAAAAAATAAATAAATAAAATAAAATAAAATTCATGTGCATCAATGTCGCAAATCCTGATATATTATAAATACTGTACAAGAATACAAGAATACAAGAATCACCTTTAAGAATAACTGAAATTACATATATTTAAAAAAATTAAATTCATGTGTGTTATGGTTAATTATAATGAACAGGACTTGATTGAAAAAAAAAGTTGTTTAGTGAAAATTACTATCTATTTTCTAAATGCATGTTATAGATGTTCTAAATGACAGGCTACGTTTTTCATTTAAAAAATACTTCATTTTTTTTATTTTTCAATAATTCATTTTATTTGGATGAGTATCACAATACAAATCTAACATCACACAACAAGATCTGTCATTACTTCCATTTCAGCATGACTTCAATTGTCCTAAACATTGGCTTAATTGTTTTTATTAAGTAAAATAGTTTCTGTACACGGCCTAATGTATTAATACTGAAGTTTCATGCCATGTAAGAAGTCACCAGGAAGCAGTATATAGTTTCTAAATTCAAAAACACATGTGATAGCGAACTTTTTTGGCAAGCTGAAACCTTTTTTCCCCCACCAACAGCTCCAGGCATCTTTTAATTAATTTCCATGACTTGATGAAAACAAAACACACGTTGTCTGATATTTTACAATGCAATTAACTGTTTACTCGTTCACAATAGATAACCTATTGACTATAATGACTGTAGGCATTCGGGGAAAGCAGCCAGTGTGCTAATGCGATTTAGCGCAATGTAGTTCTTCCAGTGTTGTTTTCAAGAATGCAACCGAGTTGTTCCTCTACACAGGCGGTAAGGAATCCATTTTACTAACAGCCTTGTGACTGCTCCACTTCAACCTTTTTCCATATCAGTGAGACCACACAATGTGCAGACTAAGGAAAAGGTACGTGACTACATCAGTGGAGTCTCGTTTGCTGCCCAGTGCTGTGACTCCAAACCAGGGGTACTTTTGCCTTTATTAATTCTATAATCTATTTTTTCTGTTAATTTTGAAAGGCTGCCACTGAGTATTTTTTTCCATACTATGGAAGTCAATGGCTAACGACAACTAACGTTCTTAATGTATTCTCATAACTTCATTTAAGCGTGTTAAACAGTAGAAACTCACACAGTTTTGGAACATCATGAGGGTGAGCAAATACTGACAGATTTTTTATTTTTGGGTGAAAAGAAAAATTAAATAATGTGTAAAGTATCTGGAGCCTCACAGTTAGTAGACAGAAGTTAGTAGATGCTGCTCTGGTATAAAAATAAATTTTCTCTTTGCATTGTCTACTAGGCTGCGAATAACAATATTTATATGTACATAATACCCCATAGCTCTTCACAGTCATCAGATCTCCCAAAGATGAACCACAAAATATATTACAGAAAGAACTGTAGTGTTGCTGCTATTGCCACAACAAATGATATGGATCACTGCCTCATGCTGGTGTAACCCGCATAAATACGTGCTTGAACTAAGGACAGTGTATTCTGAGCTGTACGCCGTGCGTAATTTTCTGCCGCTCGCTTTATTTATTCATTTCTCCCTCATCGACAACAACAAAGTGCGAAACACGTTGTTGGAAAGTTTGCGAGATATTATCTGCAACGCTTTCTCCCACTCTCTCACCATGAGTGGTAATGTTTTTCTCTTTTCCTTGCCACAACCCTAATAATGATTCAAGATGACAAGCCCATCTAAAAGATCTCCAGCAAAGAGCAATTGGGCGGGATTTTTGATCTTGATCGTTTGAGCAGAATTGGTAAACCACAAACTCCTGAAACTCTCAGATAACCTGAGAATAGCTCAGCAGAATTGAGTTTTCGGGTTGTATTCTTTTCCCACAGGCTCACACGTTTAAAGAATAAGATGAACAATGTGTCTGTGCGCTGGTATTATGGGATGGAGAAGGTGTTGATAAGAACGCTCTGAGCTGTGCACGCATAGATGACTGTTGACGGGCCGCCTTGTTTGATCTTGTTTTTGGCGTGTAGAATGAAACCAAGCTTCATGGCCCACACACCTGCCACATAAGTTTGCTGATTTGTACATTTTTAGCACACACACTCTTGAACTTTACCATGTTTTTAATAATTTGTGAAAATTACTAAACATATTATGAAAAATACACATTAACACCTGTTTCCACACATCTGACTTATTCTCATGAACAGCAAGGTTATAATAGCACCATACTCATTAAAGTTTTAAGGTTAAATATTAGAGGTCAACCGTTATTGGATTTTACCGATACCTATAACTAGGTTGGACCACACTGGCCGATACCGATTAATCAGCCGATAGTTTTTAAAATGGATACTGAACGGAATAAGGACTAGTGTCTGTGAATATTTAATTTGAATCCTGCATGTTTCTGTGTAAATGAATGGCACAGACAGACGATTTTGTTTACTACACACAGTACATGAACAAAAATTGCTCTGAGAGTGACCTTTTGAGCATCTTGCCATTTCTTTTAAGAAAAACTATTGTCATATCATATATAAAAAAAAAAAAAAACAGAAAGTCAAAGGTCTTCACAGCAACCTGCCAAATAAAAGTTTGGTTTAACTTGAAGAAATGGTGACAGAAAAAAATATTACTTAATGAAATGATTAGAATATATATATATATATATATATACACACACACACACACACATACACACACACATACATATATATATATATATATATATTTATATTTATATTGTTATTTTACTTTAACTTATACTAATGGAATGTTTTAACAGATTGTGATGGCATGTAAATAATATTAATTTGGCAACATTCTTTAATTGATTATATATATGTATATATATATATATATATATATATATATACATACATATATATATATATATATATATATATATATATATATATATATA
>JAHKKF010491597.1:0-10144 GCA_019740295.1 Labeo calbasu
TACTGTATTTTATTTACAATACTATTTATTTTATTATTACTAATTATTTAGTAAAATAATTTAAAAATATGTTATTTAAAATGTTATTATATTAAAAAATATTTTATTTTATTTACAAAATTATTAATATTATTAATAATTATTTAGTAAAATAAGTTAAACAATTTTATTTTATTTTATTTTATTTTATGGACCTAGACTTTTTTTTAGATTCACCCTTGCAATAATGGGTTAAAACATGGCATGACTTGCTGATTTACTTAAAATGTATAATACAATATTATTCAAATTATTATTACTAATTATTTAGTTAAATAATTATAATTAATATAATTAATATTTTATTTAAAATGTTTTTTATATTTAAGAATATTTTTCTGTTTTATTTTATTGTATTTAATTTACAATATTACTCATTATTATTAATATTTATTTAGTAAAATCATTTTCAGATATTTTATTTAAAATTGCATTATCTTTAAAACTTTTATTTTATTTTATTTTATTTTATTTTATTTTATTTTATTTTATTTTATTTTATTTTATTTTATTTTATTTCCAAGATGTGATCTGGAGATTTTTATTAGATTCAACCTGACAATAATTGGTCAAAAAATGCCACATTTAACCGTGTTGTGTCAACAAACGCAATTAGCTCTTGCATGTCAAGTCTACATTAACTTAAATATTGATATTATTATTATTATCAAAATAACATTATAAATTATTATATTATTACTTCAGATGACTATTTTGCTTGTAGTTTGACAGCTTTTATTATATTTTAAAGTACTTTTTAGGATTTACCATGCATTTTCCTTATATAGAAAACAGCATCTCAGACGTCTCTGATGTTCTATGTTTCACAAAAAATAATAATTCAATAAATAAATCTGCAAGTCATTTTTAATGTCTCACATGACAACCTTCACAGATATTTCCCAGGCCTTTATCACAGAGTGATCCATGATGTTCTGTTGAATCGGGGAGTGATTTAAATAAATATGATTCACCCGAGAGCGATGGAGAGCGAGAACAAGATAAAGCGGCGCTCGCAGCCTCAGTTAAAGGTCTTTGCGTGTGCTAATCTCTGCTAATCAGTGACACGGCTGAAAAGGCAAAGCATCGAGCTAAACAAGTGCGCAGTCACCTTTATCTGCGTTTATCCTCTGTGAACCCGCTTCACCTCTCCGTCGCTCTCTCCTGCTGTCGATCCTGTGAGAATCACACATTTCACACAGTCAGTACTTACAGTAAGTCACTGAGCTAAACTAACAAACACTTTTCTCACATAAATAGTATGTACGGCTTCTCAAGGCCTGGATTTGTGGCTGGATTTAGTATTAGCAGTCAGCTGATCTAGTTCGACTATATGCTAGTGGTATAATGGGTAATTTTAGCCGCTTGTGGTAAGAAGTGTTAACTTTTAGCCCAGGTTAGGAGGCACGGAGCCAGACGTGGGGCAAGGGGATGTTCTTTCCCTCTCTTTTGTGTACAACATGGCCTTATTTTCTCCAGAGGGGCCTTTTCAGGCCACTAGGGGAGAAAACAATCGCCCGGCTTTGGCTACTTTAGCTTAGATTAGTTGAGCGTGCTGTAAATGTGCTAAAATGCACAGAGAAAGAAAGACAGTGCGTGAGAAAAACCTTTGATTTGTTAAAATATCATTGTTTAGTATCATATCTGGTGCCAAGACCTTGCATTTTTTCCTCATTTAATGTTTTTTAATTCCATAATAGTGACATTTCATAACAGTTATTATTCAGAATCTCACATAATCTGTCAAAAACATGACTGGGTCATATTTCATTACATAATATCACACCATTTTAAAGAGGATAAAGTGTAATTTAGGACAATTAAAACACTATTTTCACTATTTAAGTGGATTTTCGCCGCAATTGTCATTAGGTTAATGCAAAATACATAAATAAATAAATAAATACATTTTTAGTAGTATTATTTTTAATAATGTGTGTATCTAATATTACATATGTACTATACAGTATATTTAAAAATATAAAAACATTTTGATTATTGTAACTTAGTATGTATTATTAGTAGGTGTTCTTATATTTTATTTTATGATCACTGTGCTGGAGCTTTATGCAAATATCTCTCTATAAATGTCACTAATATGCTTATTAAACAGAAATAGTGCAAAATCTTTAGTGTTTTTTTCCTATCGTTGTACATTTCAGTGTTTTTTTGTTTTAAATTTCTTTTTTAACAAGTCCTAAAGAGTTCATAATGCCAAAATAGATCCATGTACCGCATTGTTGTTGATAAGAAAATAGCAAGAAAGTATTTTTAGTAGCTTTTATTTGACGTCAAAACAGTTAAGTAGAAGACAGACCTTTCTGAAAATTCACATTTAGAAATGAGTTTTTATTTGACCAAAAATACAGTAAAATCAGTAAAATTGTGAAATATTATTAGAAATCAAAATAACTGTTTTCTCTTTTAATATATTTTAAAATGTAGTTTATTTTTGTGATTCAATGCTGAATTTTCAGCATCATTGTGCCAGTCTTCAGTGTCGCATGATCATTCAGAAATCATTCTAATATGCTGATTTGCTGCTCAAGAAACATTTCTGATTATTATCAATGTTGAAAACAGTTGCACTGGTTCATATTTTTGCATTTTGTGATACTTTGATATATAGAAACTTCAACAGCATTTATTTGAAATAGATGAATATACGAATGTTTTTGAAATAGTCTCTTGTGCTCATTAAGGCTGCATTTATGTGACCAAAAATACAGTAAAATCAGTAAAATTGTGTAATATTATTACAAATCAAAATAACTGTTTTCTATTTGAATATATTTTAAAATGTAATTTATTTTCATGATGCAAAGCTGAATTGTCAGCATCATTACTCCAGTCTTCTATGTCATATGATCCTTCAGAAATCCTTCTAATATGCGGATTTGCTGCTTAAGAAACATTTATTATCATTATCAATGTTGAAAACAGTTGTTTTCTTAATATTTTTGTGGAAACTGTGTTTTGGTATTTTTTGATTAATAGAAAGTTCAAAAGAACACCATTTATGTAAAATAGAAATATTTTGTAACATCATAAATGTCTGTACTGTCACTTTTGATTAATTTATTGCATCCTTGCTGAATAAAAGTAATAATGTCTTTTAAAAATTAATAAACAAGTAGACAATGAAGCAGACAAAGGATTGCTTAAAACTAATGAATGAGCTGATATGTGTGTATCTGTCAGACTGAGAGGTTCGTCCTGTCCGTGCATGTCTTTACTTTAACCTGAGGCTAGATTGAAAGCATGCACATCTGTGCACATGCATAGCATTCATTGATACACATTTTAATACACTTGCACTGTATGTCCCAGTGCAGACCTTGAGATATTGAATCACAATATTCAGTCAGTCACTATGTTGCAATGCAACCGAAAGATTTCTACATACTGACTTCCCTAACTAGCAATCTCTCCAGGAAGGCCTTACTCACAATAATCACTGTTTTTTGACCTAATTTCCAGACATAGACAGATCTCATCAGTCTACCAAACGATCTTGACTTAAACCTTTTGTTTGGTTTAGTTTAACCTTTAAAACACCCTGCCTGTGTGGAAAATAGAGTCTTTGTCGTTTAAATTTAGAGAAGGTGTGGTTAGACATTACAGCGTATTTATCACTGGGGTAATGAGAAACGCTAACAAGCTCTTTTATTAAGAATAAAAACTAGGCTTCCTCGTGCAGATACTTTCACATTTGAAAACTTCCCTGTTAAATTCAGATGCAGAACAGTTCTGGCTTTCACAACGCTGTCTATTTCTGTTTGTCCAGGAAATAATCTCACATACTGACCACGTTTTGGGTGTAACACACTCGATATTTACAAGAAAGCTTATTCATCTTGTTGCATAACACCTATGAAGGAAATAACCTGTGATTTCTATTGCAGTCACACCTTACGCGGACAGAGCGCTATTGTTTTCTTTTGTGTTTCTATTATTGTTTCTGTTGTTTGACTATAATAGCTAGTATTTCTAGGTTAGCAGGCCTCTCTTACACTTGGTTTGTTGTTTTCCCGTCAGTTTCTCCGGCTGCAGAGAGGATTCGCTTTATTTTGGGGGAAGATGACAGCGGTCCTCCTCCGCCGCAGCTCTTTACTGAACTCGACGAACTTCTGGCCGTTGACGGTCAAGAGATGGAGTGGAAGGAAACTGCCAGGTAAAGTGTAAAAACATTAAAAAAAACATTACGAGAATCCATGTTGCAATTTATTCTTGCACTATAGTGGGTATTAAAGAGGTCATGACGTAAGAAATCAAATTTGCCTTTATCTTTTGATATATAAAAGACCTTTGTACCATTAAAATGCTCTGCAAGTTTCATAGTTTATGGTGGGATTTCTGTGAGTATATTTGCATATGACCGCCTCCAGAGCAAGACATCAACCAATAGTTACACATCTTCACACCATAGGCCCCGCCCACTGGCATGAAACTTACTCCCATCCAATAAATCGCAATAAGCTTTGTGCTTTGTTACATTTGATTTGAAACAAAGTTTTACATTTCAAATTCTGTCCATTTTATAACAATATTCAAACAAAAAAAGCCAATTTGGCTCTGTTTAATGTGGAGTGACAAATCGTTGTACTAAAAAGTCGAAATTGTTATATCCCTAAGTTATAATTACGAGATAAAAAGGCACAATTATTATTTACTAAGTCGAAATTACAATCTAAAAAAATTATGACTTTAAAAGTCATAAATATGAGAAAAAAAATCAAAATTATGATTTATGAAATAGAAATGTACATATGTAGGTCATAATTACGAGAATTGAAATTGAAATTCGAAATTGAAGTCGAAATTATGAAATAAAAAGTTGAAATTCTGACTTATAAAGTCGAAATTATGATATACCTTAAGTCATAAGGTATGTGATCGAAATTACTGATCAAAATTATGACGAAATCGAAATATTGAGATATCGAAAAAGTGGAAATTATAACTTGAAGAGTCATAATTATAAGATAAAAAGTCGAAATTTTGAATTACTAAGTCAAAATTGACTGTAAAAGTCATAATTATGAGATAAAAAGTCGAAATTATGGCATACTTAAGTCGCACTTATGAGATTAAAAAGTCGAAATTCTGATTTATAAAGTCAAAATTATGAGATCGAAATTATGACTTTAACAGTGGAAATTAGATAGAAATTAGATAGATTATAGAAATTAGATAGAAGATAGAAAGTCGAAATTATGATTTACTAAATCGAAATTATGATTTTAAAAGTCAAAATTATGAGATAAAAAGTCTAAATAATGACATTTTTAAATTTTTAAAAGTGGAAATTGCAAGATAAATGTGAAATTATGACTTATAAAGTCAAAATTATGAGATAAAAAGTCTAAATAATGACATAAGTCATAATTACAAGAAAAAAGTCTAAATTATAAGTAAAAAGGGTTCAAATTATGACTTTAAAAAGTCAAAATTATGAGATAAAAAGGCAAAATTATGACTTCAGTCGAAATTGACTTAATGACTTTATAAACACATTGGTCCAGGACAGTGGTCTAATGATAAACAGGACTTTCTAAAACTAATTACATTGGCTTAAAACAGTTTGCAGGATCAGCCTTATTAATAAATTATATACCATTGCACGCTAAGCGTTTTCTTTGGGTAGAACGTGGCTTAATGGAAGAAAACAGTGATATATTTCTATGCATTTCTATCCAGTTTTAAGGATTTCATGACATAAGAAATCAAATTTGCCTTTGTCTTTTGACATAGAAGAGGCCTTTGTACTAATAAAACATCCTGCAACATCCTCCTCATTATAAACAAAACATTTATCAAGTTCCAAAAATGGCAATTGGGAATTTTTTGTTATTACACAGGCGAATTATTTGCATATGACCTCCTCCAGAGCAAGATAAAAGCCAATGATTATACATCTTCACACAATAGGCCCCGCCCACTGGCATTTAAATTACTCCCATCCAAAAAAGCTTATTATTATTATTATTATTATTATTATTTTACTTTTGATATAAAACACAACGTCAGATTTAAAATTCTGTCCGTTTTATAACAATATTGAAATAATAAATGCCGTTTTGGCGCTGTTTAATGCTGAGTGACAGCTCACTGTAACGGCTCAGTTCTAGAGAAGCGGGAGCGCGAAACTGATCGTCTCCTCCATTTAAGTAGTTTCAGCACTACGCAAACATGAATGAACATCCAAAGGTATGTTAAAAGAAAGAGTACAGCTTACCGATATCTGTATCCTGTCTGATGTAATCGCTTATTCGGTGTTTTAACCGCGGAAAGACGTCAATAAAACAGCTTGTAAACAACATGTCACGTAACGTCACGTAACGTCACATTTACCTCAGGAAAAACATACTCGGTGAGCAAACTCGTTAGTCAGCTAGAAAGTAAACTCATTTCGCTTAATGTATGCACCATGTAACATATTCATTATAATTTTTACTGCTGTTCAGAATTTATGTATGAATAAATCTGTCGAGTTTTTAATGGCAGCCGCCATTTAAATGTTTATATTTCAAAAAACGCTGAGATTTTTTTTTCTTTGAGAAAATTTTCCATGTACTGTACCTGATATATATCCAAAATAATAAATATTGAATCGAATTGGAACTGAATGACAAGCTTGTGAATCAAAATCAAATCGAATTGTAAAATTTGTGTCAATATCCAGCCCTAATATTGGCTACATATTGTGCGAAAACCTTTATTAACCTTTATTATGAGTAAACCTCAAGGAACATATTAAAATTATAATAATAAAAACAACTTCACCAAATATGAAATTTCTGCTGCAAAACAGCTCTAAAAGACAAATGAGTCATTATTCAGCTTGAGTCAATTCAGTGTTGATTCCGTTCAGCTATAAAAAGTTCTACAACTGTCATTATTCAGTTCAGTTCCCCAAAAATGCTTTCCAGATTTCATCTAACCTCAGCCAATATTTTTTTCAGCTGTTTTGTCCTAAGACAGATATGTAGGTCAGAAACGCACGCTTGAAAGGGGGCGACCTCTCGTCCGGCTCCGCCAAAACAACAGAAGTATTCAACACTCGCGTCATTTGCCAGGTGCTCTTGATTTTAGTGTGCCACTTGACTGTTCTTAGGATTTCACACATTCCTGACTGCGTGTGCCGCTCACATATTAGATAAGCGTTTGGACTGCAAAATAAGGGTCAACAGAAAACCACAACTAATGACACAAAAACAAAATGCATCTGAACCAAAGGAGAGGTGCATGCTTACATTTTTTCCATTAGTTTCAGGAATAGTACACTTGGCCAAAAAAGGACTTAACCTCATTTTACTCACGCACGTTTCAAACTGTTCCAAACAACATGAAAGTAGAAAATAGTGATGAAATTGTGATCATTTACTATTCTGGCTGAGATACACCGTTGATTTTGGGCCAGTTTGGCTCAAACAGCTAGAGAGAAAAAGCAACCGAGGAAAGACATGCGAGCAAACAGACAAAGCGGCTTTCATCTGGTCCAAGTAGTTTTGATTTCCTCTGTGTATTGAGTGACGGATGAGTTGCAGGTCCTTTCTTGTCACGAACGTATCGACTGACCAACACGAACACACACACATAGTCTAAATTAAATTTATATTTAACAGTTGAATCATTTTACATTTTGTAAAGTTGATTTTAAAAAATGTTCATGATCGACAGGGTGGAATATGATTTGGTTATGTTATATTTGGCTAATTATGTCCAGAGTAAAAAACAAATGGCCGATGTTTAAAGTTAATAGAACAAGCACTTGAATTTTGCTTCTTTAAAAACTTTGATGCAACTTTTCATTTTGAGGAAAATAATAGCTTGAGGGGTGATTAAAAACCTATGATTAATATTTTCTTTTCTTTTCTTTTCTTTTCTTTTCTTTTCTTTTCTTTTCTTTTTATTAAACCAGTACATATATATTTATTTATTCATACATACTGAGATTTCATACTGAGATGTATAAAGATAATAATAATAATAATAATAATAATTTAATTAATTATTTTTGATCATTTTTTTTCATTATTTTATTTTATTTTAAATGTGATTTATAATAAAATGGAAAACCAATTCACATTTTATTTTGAGTTTTTATTTATTTATTTGTACATACTGAGATTTCATACTGATATACGATGGTAATGATAATGATAATATTAATAATAATAATAATTTAATGATTAATTTTTTAAAATTTCTTTTTATCAATTTATTTATTAGTCTTTTTATAATAAATTATTTTATTTTATTTTATTGTGATTTATAATGAAAGGGAAAACCAGTGCACATCTTATCCTGAGTTTTTATACATTAACTAATTAATTAATTTGTTATTTATTTATTTATACTGAGATTTCATACCGAGACATACTAAGATAATGATACTAATAATAGTAATAATAATAATAATGATAATTTATTTATTAATTTTTATTTTTTTAATCAAGTAATTCATTGTTGTTTTTTATTTTATTTTAATTTAATTGGGAATTATAATAAAAGGGAAAACCAGTGCACGTTTTATCTTAAGTTTTTATTTATTTATTTGTTTGTTTGCTTGTTTAAACTGAGATTTTACTATTATTTTACAGGAAATAGTAGTGTAACAGGGATAAAAAAAGAATCACTTAGATTGTCCTGTTTTATTTTAGATAAATGTGATTTATAAGGAGAAATGGAAAACCATGTATTTTCATATTTTTAAACCGACATTTCACTAATATTTTGGGGGAAGTAACGGGGAATAAGAACTGTTTTTGTTTTTGTTTTGTATGTGATTCATAATGTGAAAACATTAATTTTATTTATCAAATTTTATTTAAGCTACACAGACATGCAAATGCAACAAACTAAAATGCAAATACAGCATAAAATACTATTTTTAATTTAATATGTTTTTGATTCATTTTGAATTTATATTTAAACATATAACAGTCAGTAGCAGGTTTTGTGTATAGTTCATCAAATGTTGTGGACACAAATGCCGCTCCTTTCATGCAGCGACTCTTATACAGTTTCTCTCTTATTTGCATGTTACAGATTTACATGTTAGGAGCTACATGGATGTTAAACTGAAACCGTTTGCAAACAAAGAGCCCAGTGTTTTCATGTGTGTGTGCACGTGTGTGTGTGGATGCATAAACCCAGAGTTTCCAGAGTTCTCATGGGTCTCTGGGTTCACCTGTGTCTCAGGTAACATATCAAAAGCGCAGGCCGCAGTGTGTGTGTGTTTCTATACCTGTGTGTGTGTGAGTATGTATCACTTTTGTCTCGAATATCATACCCACGCTTGGCTAAACTCAGCTCAACAGCCTTTCTGCACAAGATTACAGAGCTCTAAAGGATATCTGTGTGCTTGGGTATCGTTTCTCTGAGACAGATGCTCGCTCAAGCAGACATGGGTAAGCTGATAACAGGGTAGCACAGCTTTAAGAAGCTTTGAATCATTTCCATTCTTATTTTACATCAGAAATCTTTCAGTTAGTTGGCAGAAAGGCAAATATAAGGTCTTCATAATATGTTTTTGCAAGCATAAAATGCACCATGGTACAGAGATGGCCAAACCATGAAGATGATTACCATATTCATATAAATATCTGTTCAAAAGATTCAGAAAATCGCACTTCAAAGAATGATGCACCATGGTAGATGACCAAAATGAACATGAAACATGGTATTGCATGCCCAAAACTTGTTAAAAAACAGTGGTATTATAATGGTGCATTCCCAAAATACATAGTGTTATGATGCTAAATGTTCAAAAGATACAATATTCCAATTGTCAGAAAACATGACATTATGAGGATACAGGTCCAAAAAATGCTATTTTCAGTTGCTGTCAGTAAGTTTATGTGTGTTGTGTGTATTTCTCAGATGGATAAAGTTTGAGGAGAAGGTGGAGAAGGGTGGAGAACGGTGGAGTAAACCTCATGTAGCCACTCTGTCTCTTCACTCGCTCTTCCAGCTGAAAAACTGCATCGAGAAAGGAACCATCAAGCTGGACATGGAGGCGAACTCACTTCAGCAGATCGTCGGTAAAACTGCACTTCAGCATACAAGCCAGCAATCTTAGAAATAAAGGTTCTTCAGG
>JAHKKF010491600.1:0-12304 GCA_019740295.1 Labeo calbasu
CTTTAGGGGGTCTGTTAAAACTCAGTGGGCTCAGGGGATGTGGACTTCTGCTGTAACTGTTGGTGTCGCTGCTGGACAATGTGTCTATAGAAAAAAACTGTGATTTATACACTTTTTTATGTTAAATTTTGTAATGCTGGCGCTGCTTTATTTTTGTACTATGAATTTTTTTCCTATCCATTATTTTGAAGAGGCACTGCTTCCCTTGCCTCCTTGGATGAAACGTTCATGATATATATAAAATATAAAGTAAAACATATTAAAAATTACTGGTCACAGACTCCTCCACAAAATAACAAGTGACTAAGCCATTACGTCATAAGCTGCAGACACACATTATCCATGTAGTTGTTTAAATGTTAATGATTTTGTTTGCAAAAAGAGATATAGTGCTAGTGACTCAGAGCCATTTTTATCCCCTTTCCTCAGCGCTTGTGGGCTTGGTTGTTCTGAGCTGGAGAAGTTAAAAAATACTTTATTGCATCAGATGCGCAATAAATAGCAAATGTGGACTAAGCTCTTTCAAGCTATTCATACCTCCCCATACATCTGTTTCTTTTTCTCTCCCTCCTTCTTCAGGTCTGTCTTTCTTTGTACTTGTGGAGCTTATTGAGCCAAATCTGACATTTGGTAAATACGGCAAGAATAAGCTTACGTTTCTTTGTCAGAGAACTTTGTTTTCTTCTCAGCTTATGCGATTAACACTCACTACAATAAAGAAGCTGTCCTACTGTGCCTGTCTTATCTGAGTAATTAACACTAATTCTGACAATCCCAAGACCTGAGCACTGGTACATCTAAGCTTAGGGCAGGTGGGTTGTTATTGAGCAAAAGGGAGAAATATAAATACAAATGTTAATTTGTTTGTATGGATCTTTTCACATGTGGATGATTATGTGCGCTAATTACTTTGAAACTGGTGTATGTCAGTGTTTGTTTAGTTGATGTGTTGTTGGTTTACTTGCAGTTTTAAATTGTTCGACTCCATGTGGTTGTGAAATGTGCTTGCATTTGAGATGTTTTTCATTCCTCTTCTCTAGGTCAAAACAACAGTTTACTCCAAAATGAAATTCTATCATCGTTTTGTTGTTTTAAAGTCTTATGACTTTGATTTCTTCTGTAAAAACACAACAAGAGAAGTTTTGAGGACTGATGGTCGCTAGATGTAATTACAGTGAATGGGGCCTAAAGCTTTCAAGCTTTAAAAAAGGACCTACAATTTGGTCTGTTCATCACACTAAGTTATCGAATGGCTTCAAATTTCTTGGAATATGGCGCATGAGTCACATGGACCACTTTTATTGTGCTTTGTTGCAGCTTTGAAAGCCTCGGTTCTTTGTAATTGCATGCTTTCCTTTAGTGTTCCACAGAGAAAGCGAGAAGAAAGTGAATTCCACTCGATAAATTCTGTCTTCTTTAATATTACAGGTTTACTGGTCCAAACCTGCCATCACCCATCATCAGCAGCAAGAACTGGCTGAGACTCCATTTCACATCCGATGGAAACCACAAACTGAAAGGCTTCAGTGCTCAGTATCAAGGTAAGAGATGGGCTGTCGTGGGACTGATGCCTTTACTTGTGTCTATGTAACTAGACAGAGAAACAGCTCAGGGGTGCTGGCTGTCAAAAACATCTGGAGAAAAAGACTAAAAATCGCGAGATGGACAAAGTTAGATATGTGCTGTCCTTTATTTACAATACAATACACAGCATCCTGCCCTTTGCAAATTTGTGTTTCCTCATATTAGTTTCAGGTTTTCATGTAAGAATGAATGTTCTCTAAAGAAAATGTTTGATAGATGTTTTTAGATACTAATATGAATTTTGTTCTTTTAGCTCTTTTTCCTCACATTTTGTTGCAGCCCTTTTAACAGCTTAAAAAAACTATAGTATAAATGTTTTTGTTTACATATAGTTTAATGGTTTGCAAGGTTAATTTAAAATTTGTAATTATTATTGTGCACATACACTACCATTTAAAGGTACGGCAATAAACTATAAATAATAAACTAATAAACTAAAATAAGAAATTAAAATCGTAATATTTTGAGAATAAAGTCGAAATTACGAGTATAAAGTCTAAATATTTTGAGAATAAAGTTGAAATGCTTCAAAAATAAAGTTGGGATTGGGAGCACCGGGAGAAGTTGCCAGGCCACCGGAATTTATTTGAATATCTGTGGGATTATTAGCAGAAATCATACCATGTGTTATACTCGCAGGGGCAGTATGTTTGAACACAATTTGTTGAGTCAGCTTAAAATCATTTGTTCAGTCAACTCAAATAAGTTTAGTCAACTTGAAATGTTAAGTTGTATTAAGTGACAAGTAAGATATTTGTGTTTGTTAAACTTAAAAGCTTGGTAAGTAACCCAGCTACCTTAAAATTTTAAGTTGAATCAACTCAAATATCCGAGTTGTCACTTAGTATAACTTAACATTTCAAGTTGAATAAACTTTTTTTTTTTGAGTTGACTGAATTTAAAATTTTAAGGCAGCCAGGTAACACATTATTTTAAGTTGACTCAACAAATTGTTTTTTACAGTGTATTTGTAGTGCGCCAGCCACCCAATAATAGCAATAAGCTTTGTGCTTTTGGTACTTTTAATATAAAACAAAGTCTCAGCTTTTGGAATCTGTAAGTTGTAGTGAAACACAAACAATGTGTCTTGCAATAATGTGTTTTTCAAGCTCTTTAATGTGGCGCAATGAGACATTCGTTTCATTAAATTATACTGTTTTCTTTGTAAAAATTCCACCATCTACTCTGCAAAAATGTCTGTGCCGTCCAATCTTTTATTCCTCACAAGTATTTAATTAAAAACAACAATAAAACTTTCTAAAGGTTGAAGTGGACTCCAACTTGTTAAAAAGTTATATTGTTGTCTTTTCTGAGTTGTCATTTTACAAGCTGTTTTATTCATGGTATAATACAGTAAATGATTGGAAATATTTAACGTCTTCCATTGATTATTTCAGTGATCACAATAATTTTGTGCTTTGTTGCTTGTAATATAACACAGCTCAGCTTTTAAATTCTGTCAGTTTTACGACGAAATACAAATTATAAATGTGCTTTTCCTCCTTATTTCAAGTTTATAGCACGATATAGACATGAAGGAATATCAGAAGGAATGGAAGATAAAAACAGTATCAATTTAATGAAACAAATGTCTCATTATACTCAGAAACACAGCTGATTCACATGCCGCTTCAACTGAAGCGAATACAGCGGTCTGTCACACCACATTAAAGAGCATGAAAAACACATTATTGTAATAGACATACTGTTTGTATTTTGCTATAAAACTGACATATTTTGAAAGCTGAGACTTTGGAATATCTCCCAGTGCTCCCAATCCAGACAATTTGCATCCGCAATAGGTTAATGTACTATCGAAATATTATAACTTTAATCTCGTAATTGCTACCAATTATTCTTGTAATTTTGACTTTATTCTCAAAACATTTCGACTTTAATTCTCGTAATTTTGACTTTATTCTCAAAACATTTCGACTTTAATTCTCGCATTAATTCTCGTAATTTTGACTTTATTCTCATCATTTTGACTTTATTGTCTAAATATTTCAACTTTATTCTCGTAATATTTTGACTTCATTCTCCTAATTTAAACTTTATACTCGAAATATTACAACTTAAAAAAAAAAAAAAAAAAAAAATATATATATATATATATATATAATTTTTTTTTTTAATGTGGCACTAAAACACCATCATAAAAAGGTTTGGGGTCAGTACTTTTTTTTTTTTTTTTTTTTTTTTGGTTTGTTTTGGGGGGTTATAATAAAAAAAAAAATTGTTTACACATCTCCAAGGCTGAATTTACATGATCAAAAACACAATAGAAACTGAATTATTAATGCAATTTAAAAATAAATAAATAAATATATTATTAATTATTATTATTTTTACTGATTACTGACTTATTACTGATGTTTTTAGTCAGATTATTTTTATTAATAGAAAGTTAATAAATCTTCTAAAAACATATTTTGTATCATTATACATATCTTTTATAATGTCATTAGATCAGTTACATGTGATCAGTTTGTGTCCTTACCAAAAAACAAAAAACAAAAAAAAGACCAAAAATTTTGTTCACTTCCTGGATAAAATTTTCCTGATAATTTACTCACCCTCATGTCATCCAAAATGTTCATGTCTTCCTTTCTTCAGTCGAGAAGAAATTAAGGTTTCTAAGAAAAACATCCCAGGATTTATCTCCATATAATGGACTGCGATGGGAGCCAATAGGTTGAATGTCCAAATTTCAGTTTCAATGCAGCTTCAAAGGGCTCTTCCCAGCCTAGGAATAAGGGTTTTTGTATTGAAGCAATCAGTCATTTTGTGAAAACTATTACTAATTTTTATACTTTTTAACCACAAATGCTCATCTTGCACTAGCTTGATTTTACGTATTATATAATCATGTTGAAAAGGTTACGCGTGATGTAGGTGGAGGTACTAACCCAGTGTTTACAAAGCGAGCGTGCAAAGAAAGTCAAGCAATGTCAGACTATTTTGAAGTTGGAGGAGGAAATGAGATGGAGTTTTTCACCCTACCCTACCTTTTTGATCACCACTGAAGTCCACTATATGGAGAAAATCCTGGGATTTTTTTTTTTTTCTTCGACTGAAGAATGGAAGACACAAACATCTTGGATGACATAGGAGTGAGTTAATGATCAGGAAATGTTTATTCAAGAAGTGAACTAATCCTTTAACACATTTTACTATATTTAAATCCATTTTATAGAGTTTTCCCGACAACTGGTGCAGAAAACCTGCAAAAAAGTACAGCGATTGGCTGTATGTCTACCACAACGGTTTGCTCTCAGTGGTTATCATGTGCCCTGCAGAGTTTTCCCCTGCCTGCAGTTAGAATTAAAGTCATATTATTTGAATCATCTTGGTTGAGTGTTATTAAGTCAGTTAAAGGTCATGAATACCCCCAACTCCTGACACGTAGAGATACATACACACACACCAGCTGCGCTACTAGTAGCACTCTCATCAAACTCAGGTTCAAAGGTCAGCACTCAAAGGAGATGAGCAGAGGAACGGGATTAGTCAGCTCAGCTACGGGAAACAAAGACGGAATCTGCAGGAATTTCACCTCCTCCGTAAGCAGATCAGAGCGATGGGATGGGATTACAGGGCTGGAGTTTGATAAATAAATACTTTTGGAGTATCAGGAAGAGAGAAAGGGGAGCTAAGCTCTTAATTAGATTTCCCACTGACCTCTCTCCTGTTATTTTACCTCCCTTCCTCTTCCCAACCTTTAGTTAAATGCTCTGGAATGAGTAACATCCAATGAGAAAACACTCTTTACATAACAAGCTACTTAGCTTAAACTCTTTCGGAAATTGGGTATAGAGTAAAGCGATTTCGATAATTTATGCTATTTTATTTTTCATGTTCCACCACCTAGACTAGGACAAATAAGGAAGTTTTGTTTTATCTTATTTGTTTTTATTTTGGTATAGTATTATCTGTATGTTCTGCAGATTTCGACATTGTGAGCACTCTAAAATAATAAAATAAAATAAAATAAAATAATGTTTCAATTTATTTGGACATTGTGAGCACTCTAAAATAAAATAAACACTTTACCTTTAAAGTAGTTGCAAATATTATTTAATCAATATGCTTGCTTTTAATTGACTTGTTACTATTTGGTTTTGCTGAGACAGCTGATTGTGAATGGCAAATATCTCCATTACAAATGCTTACCCAAATGCTGATTTCTTTTGAGAGCATTTAAGTGCCGAAGCTTTGAGACAATGTAACAGAAAACAATGACTGGCTGTGTGTGTGTGCGCGCGTTCGGATGCGTGCTGGCATTATTTTGTCGCTTTTTCAACAAACATGCTGCGCTTTGTTCATACACAATAGGCTTTTTTGCACGAGAATGACAGCTTCTTTGAAAGACTGTAATTGTAATTACAATGCGGTTCATGATTTGTAATGCCTAGCAAACATCTGGCCCTATGATTATAGTTTTTTTCAGCTTTTCCTAATCCTTCCTGCTCTCCAATAAACATGTTATAATTCTTTTGACTTCCAGTGAAGAAGATGACAGAACTGAAGTCCAGAGGGGTGAAGATGCTGCCAAGTAAAGACAACCACAGCAAGATATCAGTTTGTAAGTCAACCTTTCCATGTACATGAAGGACATTTTCCTAAATCAGCTTTACATTTACATTCTTTCACTTGGCAGATGCTTTTATCCAAAGCGATTTACATTTGCCTTCAAGGTTTACTTTATCAGTTCCAGCATTCCCTCTGAGTTAAACTCATGACCTTGGTATGGCTAGAATAATGATCTACTGTTTGAGCTACAGGAATCCAATATCTCAGTTAATGATTAATTTTATGTAATGATAACAGTATGTACTGTGTTATTTTTGCTGAAAAATATACATTTTTAAAATAGTTCTTTCTAGTTCTCGAATCTGATTGGCTGAGAGGAGTGCGATATTCTAGTGATAACGGAACTCCAACCGTTTTACCGTTTGTGTCCTCTGCTTGTGATATTTCTCACAGCGAGTGTCATGGCGGACGCCCAAATCCACTATAATTTTATAAATAATACTGTTTTTGTGTCACGGAATGGAGTTGTTTAGACTAATATGTGGTTAATTAATATAGATAATGTGTATTTGAATATTTGCTTCGACGTTTTTGGAGATGTGAGCTCCAAGGTGTCAGTTTTTAGTTTGCACAAAAGAGGGTTTTTGCAAGTAGTTTGCACAAAAAAGAGGGTTTTTAAAGACACTCCGTTGTTGTTTCTTATGTATTTACGTACTCATGTTGTAAAATCGCAATATCACACTCGTAGTTGTGAGATATTGCTGTACGTATGCACGCTGTGATTGCCTACAGCTGAATCACAGCTGTGCCGATTTAGTCATATCGCTCTGCTACTTGTGTGATATTGCTCATGTATAATGCATTTTTTTTAAAAAGAAATTAATACTTTTGTTCAGCAAGAATGCATAAAAATTATCAAGTGACATAAGACATTTGTTACAGTCAATTTCTAAGCAATAAAATGCTGTGTAATAAATAAATGCTGCTCTTTTGAGCATATCTTCTTGAAAACTTTTGAGCGCATCTTCTTGAAAACATCTTGGTTTCTATTTAAAAAAAAAAAAAAAAATAATATTAATAATAAGCACTTATAAAATCTTTACAAAATCAGCATTGAATTTAGAATATTAGAATGATTTCTGATTTTAGATCATGTGATACTGAAGTCTGGAGTAATGATGCTGAAAATTAAGCTTTTTTTTTTTTTTTTTTTTTTTTTTTTTTTAAATATATTAAAATGGAAAAGTTATTTTAAGTTCTAAAAATATTTCACCAAATTACTGTTCAAACATAAACATAAGTAAACATAAGACTGTAAACATTTCTCTTGAACTTAAGGATGCATTGATCAATCAGAGGCACTTAGATTTGTCAGCGCTGAAAATGCTGGAGCTGTTGTTGAGTGCGCACGCTCACAAATTCCCTCATTGTAAACAACACAATGGAGATACGATGTAAATAAAAGATTAATTTCGTAGCTTCAGTGATTATAACTTGGGTCTTTGCTTAACTTGTGCTAGACTTGACTTTTAATCATTGACTGACATGTTTGTCTGTGAAGCCAAAATGTGAAGTGCCAAAAACGAAACAAAAAATGTATATTGTTTTCTATATCAATGTTATAATCATTATTGCAATATAAAGAGCAATAATCTACAATAATTGTTTTTTGTTGCAGCCCTGTGAGCTCCTGTTTTTAAAATGTATAATTTAGATTTAGAATAGACAGTTAGTCTGTTGCTATCGACAAAAGTTTAAAATATTGATTAATGTAATTGGGTAAATTTAGGTATTTGACATTAAATAAAGTTAAAAAAATGTATAAAAAAAGATTGCCCCTTAATGGACATTCACAACTTTGAAATATTAGTTGACCTTAAAATATATAACAATTTCCAGCCAAAACCTTTTTCAACCCTGTTGAAAATTTCAGCACTGTCAGCATGTAGATTCCATTTGTCAACTCATTGGTGAAGGCAGTGGCACGTCCTCACGCTCGGCACAAGCGCGCAACCTTGAACATTAACGTTATCTTTATTCTACGCTGTGTCAATTGGAGACAAATGGAGCTATTTTTCTCCCTTAGGCCAGAGGGGAGGGAAAATAAGTTACCGTTTCCATTGTTGGCAAACGGAGAAAGAAAAAGCTTATCGAGGAGGGTAATTGCACTGTGTGCTGTGAGGCTTCTTCAGCCTGCTTTCTTCTGTTACGCCGTCTTTATTTACATTTCTATTACCTCTGCATCATTGTGAGAAAATGTCAGCCTGCCCATGTGAGCATGTGCCCATTGAGGGTGTCATCAGGGATCCCAGTACCGTCACCGTGGCCGGCAGTGTCTCAACGGCAGCGCTGACAAGTTTGGCCTTTTGTCCCGCATCAATATGCATGAGTGCCAGCACCCAGACGCGCCTCGGCCAATCAACATGTGTCACTTCAGGTTTTCCCTCCACTATCCTCTCCTGCCTCCTAGCTACCTATTGCAGAAAGCGAGACTGGGGCCAACCTCCTTGACCCTGGGTGTCATATTCACGTCCTGCGGGGCTGGATGAGCTCATGTGTTTTGATGCCAGTGAAAATTTTGTGCTCGCATAATGATGTCTGAAAATATCCTGGCATTCTAAGGAGGACTGATTGATTCTTTTGTTCATTCAATAAACCTCCTGGGCAGGCTGTGTTGATGTTCGAATACGCTTACAGATAGCCTTGGTCTCTTCACAAGGTAAATCCATGCTGATGTTCAGACCAACTGCACTGTTGCGAATGTGATGCTGCTTTTATGAAACAGTTCAATAGACCAGATGTTCATTTCGAGTATCTTGTATTTTAGGCAGTAGTTCTTTTTGTTGTTCTACCAACAGAAAATAGTAGGGTCGGATAAAAGATGCCCTAAAAGAACGGTGTGCTTTTATTAGGTTTAGCACATACAGGATAATAACACATCTTTCAGTGTATTATTAAAGGGATAGTTCACCCAAAAATAAAAATTCTGTCATTAATTACTCACCCTTATGTCGTTCCAAACCTGTAAGACGTTTTAAGAAATTAAGATATTTTTGATTAAATCCAAGAGCTTTTTGACCCCGGATAGACAGCAACGCAACGTTCAAGGCCCAGAAAGGTACTAAGGAGATCATTAAAATATCCCCCATGTGACATCATACAGTAGGTTCAACCGTGATAAGAGAGTACTTCAATTTTTTGTTCCAAAGATGGGTTTAGAATGAGATGAGGGCGAGTAATTAATGACAGAATTTTCATTTTTGGGTGGACTATCCCTTTAAGGTACATAAACAAAAACATTTGATAATTTAGTTCAAAATTGAACATTTTTTATGGAATTTCTAAAAAACATTTATTTTGTAGGATTTAAGGATAACATCCTACCTGACTTAATGTAATATTTGTATTCCTAAAAGAATTGTAAAACGGTAAGGGAATTGTTTTATTCACTAAATTAATATCTGTTGAAATGTATGAATTTTGAAGATCGTTAAATAATGATAAAACAGTTAACCCATTAAAATATGCACATCTGAATTACACTATATAATTATATGAATTATGTATAGGCCTATATTTTGAATTGAAGGGATGTCATAATAGCAATAAATTATGAATTCATATTGAATGGTTCCACTCAATTGGCCTCAATTAGGTTATGATGAATAATAAAAATGGTTAAAAAGTACATCTAAATCTTAGAATAACAGGAATTGTAATAAATGTTTTTCAGAGTGAAGATGTTGTAAAAGTATATAATTCATTTAAGTATAATAACAATACAAACTAAAGCACTTAGAAAAGGTTAAATATTATGATTATTATTAATTTATTTAGTTTGTATTTATTTATTGACATTTTTTAGCTGTGTCATTTCTCCATTAAACATTATTAGAAAACTGTGAACATGCAAATGTGTCATTAAAATTGGTCCCGCTTTTTATTAGGTGGCCTTAACTACTACAATTGTGCTCAATTATTCATACCCTTGGTAAATGATCAAAGAAGGCTGTAAAAAATAAATCTGTCATTAATCTTTTTGATCTTTTATTTGAAAAAAAGTTACAAAAATCTAACATTTCATTGTAGAATAAGAATTTAAAATGGGAGTGAAATCTCATGGAAAAAAAATAAAGAAAAAGCTTTTCTCGAATACACCATAATTAATCATACCCATTTATTCAACACTTTTTCAAATTCCTTTTGCCAAGATAACAGCTGTGAGTCTTAAGTTTATAGGACATCTGACAAGAGATCAGAGACCATTCCTTCATACAGAATATCTCCAGACCCTTCAGATTTCCAGGTTCATATTGGTGCTTCTCCCCTTCAGTTCACTCATTTTCTATAAGGTTATTTGATTTTGATGGATTATTGTCCTGTTGGAGGATCCAACAACAACCCATTATAAGATTTCTAGCAGGAACAGTCAGTTTTTAATTTTTTATCTGTTGGTATATGTTAGAATTCATGATGACATCTATCTGAACAAGACATCCAGGATCTCTGGCAGAAGAATAGGCCCACGACATTAAAGATACAGCAGTATATTTCATTGCACACATGGAGTACTTTTTGTCCCTGTGTACCCCAAACCCATCTTGAGTGTTTGCTGCTACAAAGCTCATTTTTTAGTTTCATCTGACCATAGAACCCAGTCCCGTTTGAAGTTCCAGTAGTGTCTAGCATATGTACTTATTGTGTTCAAATTATATTGCACAGCACTTTTGCTGCTATTTAGGTGGGATATGGGTAAGTTTAGGGACAGGTTTGGTGGTATGGATAGGTTTAAGGGATGGGTCAACAGTGTAATTATAAATGTAATTACAGATGTAATTACTTGCTGGTATTTTTAAAAATAGTAAAAAAGTGCAGTGTAAAAACATGTATGTACACAATAAGTGCATTATATCAAATGGTTAATTTAAATGTAAGTGTGTGGTTATGACCACCTAACATAAAATTGAGACCAATTATTAAAATTCAGCTGAAAAAAATCGGGAAAGTTTTTAGCTTCACTTGAAATTTGTCACCACGCTAATAAACCTCTCAAATGCTGAGTCAGGATACGTAAAAGTAACACCATTTGATAAATGTGCTTTTGATGACATTCTGCCCTGGTGTTTCTTGAATACCAACTTTTTTTGTCGTTCGCAGTATCGCAGATGGGGGTGGCGCAAGGACACAACATGTGTCCGGATCCAGGAATCCCAGAGAGGGGCAAAAGAAAAGGCTCTGATTTCAGGTGAGAAATGAGTTTATGGATTACTTATTAAAATAGTCCACTGAGAGGACACGGAGGAGAGAGGGAAGAGGAGTGCAGTTAATTTAGTGTTTGTAATGCCAGGATGATGAATAGCAAGAGATGCAGGAGGTGGGCACCTGTTTAATTTCTCATTGGCCTTTTAATTCTCAGGGCTCAGGGAGGATATTTGATCAGCATAAACATGGGCTGTGGGCTCCCAAAGGTCACAACAAGAGGGAAAGGAGAAAGAGAAAGAGTGAGAGACAGAGATGCAAGGAAAAAGAGGAAGGTTATGCAGTACCGTATAAATTAAAACATTAGTGTGGTTATGCTGTATTTGTATAAAAGGGAATATTGTTCTATATATTTTGATTTTCATACTTTTGTCAGTGAGGATGAATGGTGAAATGGCTTTAAGACACACTAATACAAAATATTGCAGAATTGATAAAATCTTGGCTAATGGACCTTTCTCACATTTCCGGGTTTCTCATAGCCTTCATAGTCATCATAGTTTGGTAAAACCAAAATAATGTTTTTTGTTTGTTTGTTTGTTTGTTTTGACTTTCAGTTGAAGGAAAAAAAATTGAGATAGACTGATATTGCCAGTCAATTTACAGTCCTTCCCATAGATGCTGCATTACAAACGCCCTCACATTTACGTTAACTATATAATACTATACTATGACTATGTAATACAAGGTGATATAATACAAAGTATAGTGTTATAAATGTACATACTTTTTTTTAACAATCAAAACAAGAAAAAAACTTTAAAGGACAGGGATTTCTTTTTTGGGTAAAATAATAATAATAATAATAATAATAATAATAATAATAATAATAATAATAATAATAATAATAGTAATAATGCCATTGAGGATTTAAAATAAAATAAAATAAATAAAAATAAAATAAAATAAATAAAATAAATAAAATAAA
>JAHKKF010491608.1:0-10205 GCA_019740295.1 Labeo calbasu
CAACTTAACATTTCAAGTTAACTAAACTTATTTTAGTTGACTGAACTTAAAATTTTAAGGCAGCAGGGTAACAAATTATTTTAAGCTGACTCAACAAACTGTTTTTTTATTTTTTACAGTGATAAGTGAAGCTGGATCACTAATGATTTGCACGATCATAGATGGTTATATGTAGATCGGAAGGCACATTCCCTTCACAAACACACGTAATCCACTGCATCTTCAGCGGTTCATTTTTCCACAATGCCACAGCAATTCGATTCGAACCTTTTGTTGTGCTCATCATTTTACAGACAACTGCTTCTTTTATCTTAGTTTTTATCTTCATCTTTATTTCGGACTAACAAGCATCTCTGAACCACAGCCTGTAAGTACAACTGACACCTTATGTGTACATTTTCAATCGAGTGCTCAAAATAGCAAGTTGTTTGTGCTAATATGTGATGTATACCAAGTGCTGCTTTGGGTTTTCAGGTAAAGCTTCGGTGTGAACCCGCTATTTCCTAAGAATGTGTTGATTAATGTAGACTGTAATTGTATACACTTCGTGTACACTTGGTTTACAAACTGTGTTGTTTTATCAGTTAGTCACGTTAGCACTCGCCTAACATATCCACCATTACTGTTTTGTTGTTCACAGTTTAGCAGCTAAACTTTAGATTGCATTGCATAAGTGTTCAAATATTTTCATGTCATTATTTTAAAATGCACTGGAGCACTATATCATTGTTTTGGAGCATGCTTTGTCAATGATGGGCAGGGTTGCCAGGTTTTCGCAAACAAAACCGGCCCAATTGTTTCTTAAATCTAGTCCTAAACTAGCCCAATCGCATTTCGAGAGTTTTTTTTTGTCAGAGTTCCCCTGGTAAATTTGCATTCTAGGGGCTAAATGTGACGTTACTGGGGTTGCTTCAACTCGCAGACATTAAAAACAACCACAGACTTGGCAACACAGAAGGTAGCGCTCGCTACCAGTGCTACAAATGCAGCGTTACTATAATTTTCGCTTTGAGTTCTTCTTCTGAGGTAAATTCTGGCTTATTCCTCTCAGCGTGTCTTCTTCCAGAAACGAAAAGTAGCTGAGATGAACTTAATGGATGTTCACGTTTGTTTACAGAGGTGATGTGGATGTTTACTTACATGTCCGCGTGTCTCACGTGGATGTTTAAAATTTGAAAAGCGAAGCTGCTCGTGAGTTGAGTTTAGATGGTAAAAACTGGAGCTTGCGTTGGTATCATACAGATTATTTCATCAGAAGAGATTTTTTCGACTTAATTTCAAGATTTATATACATATAATTCTCATGTCTGTGAGGCTCGTATTCACAGAGATTCAGGTTGTTTTATTTGTGTGTCTGTGAAGAGAGGTGACAGAGACAGACACGGCTGAGAGCGCACCCTGTTTATTTTTATTTATTTTTTTTTAAAAAAGCACATTGCTTTCTTGTTATTATGATGTTTTTCATGTTCGCGGGTCGAAGCGACCCCAATAACGTAATATTTAGCACCTGGAAGATGTCTCATTGTCCCACAGCAACATTACAATAGTGTAGATTCTTGTACAATGTTTTATTCATTTACCATGTTTAATTTTGGTGGCATCCAAGTTTGACATATTTGAACCTTTTTTATAAAAAAAGCAACACAATAGTTACTTTCCTGATAATTAGTTACTTTTATAATGATGTAACTCAGTTACTATTTGTGACAAGTAACCAGTAACTATAACTAATTACTTTTTTAAAGTATCATGCCCAACACTGTAAATGACTATTTTCTATTTTCTGACCTTAGAATCATTTAAACCTGTCGTAGGAGTTTCCAACAAAAAATTAGGACACTTTAAAATTACATATGACCTTCTCTTTAATTCAGTTCAGACATGATTTTTGATTTTTAAAATTAAACCATTAAAATGGAATTAATAAAAATTAAAAGGGATTTTTAATTTTTAAAATTAAACCATTAAAATGGAATTAATAAAAATTAAAAGGGAGAACACAGAATTTGGGAAAAATAAAACAGAATTTGGGAAAAAATAAAACAGATTTTATGTGCCCTACAAACAAGATTTTTTTTGTATTGTGGGACTAAGTTGTATGATTTCTAGGTTTCATGAGTAATTATGTAGACATTCTTTCTGATTAACATTTAATCAATTATTAAAACCGACTCCAGAAGAACTAAAATGGAACATAAAAAAACATATATGAAGAAAAAAATAAACTGGATTTCACAGGGCCCCTACGCACGTCACAAGAAATCCCAGCAGCTGGGGCGACATGCGCTAAACTGACAGCTCTGAAATCAAACACCTCATGTAAGCATTTACATTTATGTTCTTGGCAGAAACCCCTGGCACGCTCGCAAACCAACTCACCAAAGTGACTTACAACAAAGTGATTGCATAAATGTAAGCAATCTCCATCCAGCTGAAGGTGCAGAGGGGTAAAAGGAAACCCTAAGCTCTAAGGATGGAGTCTCTAGGGCTCTCACTGCATAATGGTAATAAAGAATTCTGCTTTCCAGGCCTGAAAAGGCCATTCTGCCAGAGTAAAGTACATACAAATCTAAAGGATAGTGAGGCTATTTGTGGAGTGTTGTGTGTCCCACCCACTAACATACCAGGCCCCCCGACAAATGCCTCCTGTAGTGTATGTGTAAGTGATTTAAAACTGACCGTGGAGCAACACATGAAGACGATGGTGAAGGTTCCTAGGACGCCTCCAACGCCCACCAACCAGGTCATCCTGAGAAACAGGATCACCCCTAGGATGTTTTGCAGACATGGCAGGTAAACGCCCATGATGGTGCCCATACGTGGAGCCTGTCAATCAACCAACAACCAATCAATGATCAGGACACCATGAAACATGATGCTCAATATACAGCATCATTAAAAGGCCATTGTAGCTCCTTGTCAATCCACATCCACCCGGTTAATGATTAGCAACCATCCATCAACATACAGAAGACTGAGGTTCTTGAAAGAAAGGTCAGTAGTGATTTGGCAGTATGTAAAGATAATGGGAGAGTTTTTGTCACCTGCACGGTTTTCTTGCGCGCCTCTTCATTGTTTTCTGCCTCCTCATGTTCTTTGCTGCCCTGTGTCAGGTTGGAGTAGTTGGCGAGGCTGCTCAGCAGAGAAGACACCATGGGACTGGTGTCCATCTCCTCCTACACAACACACATATACAAACAAACTTGTAAACCTACAACACATTCATCTGAAACTCTTTGAAATGATTAAAAATGCTGGACTACCTCAAACAGAGCCATGTTTTTCCCATCATACTGCTGGCTTTTCTCTACGTCACTGGTACTGCTGTTAATAAAGGGGCTGCTCTCCTTGGATGTCGCATCTCCTGTGAACATGCATGAATTAAACATTGTTTATTAGAGTATGAGCTAGAAAATATTTACAGAGGGTGTAAATTGTGACCTTTAGGATTCTTAAAAATATTTAAAGGGATAGTTCATCCCAAAAATACAAATTCTGTCATTAATTACTCACCATTGTTCCAAACCCATAAGACTTTTGTTCATCTTCAGATAAAATCATTATTTTTGTTTTCTTTGTGCACAAAAAGTAACATTACGGTTGAACCACTGATGTCACATGGGCTATTTTACCGATGTCCTTGCTACCTTTTTGGGTCTTGAACAGCCTTGTCAGTTGCATTGCTGTCTATGCAGGGTCAGAAAGCTCTCAGATTTTATCAAAAATATCTTAATTTGTTACCTGAAGATGAACGAAGGTCTTACGGGTTTAACACGACATGAAGGTGAGAAATTAATGACTGAATTTTCAATTTTGGGTGATCTATTTCTTTAAGCTACTACTGTTCAAAAGTTTGGGGTTAGTAAGATTTTGTTTTGAAAAAAGTACTTTTATTTAGCAAGGATGCATTCAATTAGTCAAAAGTGGCAGTAAAATATTTATAATATTACAAAAGATTTGTTCCAAACAAACACTATGCTTTTGCTTTTGTATTTTTCTATTCATCAAAGAATCATGTAAAAATTATTCCAAAATTTATTCATGTAACTCGGTAATTCGATAACAGAATGATTTCTGAAGGATCATGTGATCTGAAGACTGGAGTAATGATGCTGAAAATTCAGCTTTGATCACAGAAATAAATTACATTTTAAAATATATTAAAACAGAAAACAGTTATTTTAAATTGTGAAAATATTTAACAATATTTCTGTTTTTACTGTAGCTGTGTTGCCTTGATAAGCATAACAGAGCACGTAATTAAAAAACATAAAATTAAAAAACATCTTACATAATACAAACTTTTGAACTACTGCACATCAGATAGATAGATAGATAGACAGATAGACAGATAGATAGATGTAAAACGTCTCACAAAAAGCCTGTTAGGTTTTAAAATTACATCAAAATATTATTAATATACAGTTACATTATGCATTAAATTGATCAAAATCAACATCAAATAAAAACAATAATCCATTTGCGGTTTGTCAGACATTGGTCCAACTGGATTTGCTTACGTGTAAGATCAACGGCATCGCATTAACATGTAATACTTAAGAATGATTTTGTAACCGTATCATCAGATTTACATTACAAGCATGTTTGGTCTGTTTTAGAGAGCTTCATCTCACAGTATTTTCAGATCATCTTATCACAATCTGCAAGTGTTGCATACAGTACAATTATACCAAGTTGTTACTCCTGTCTATCTATTAGAAAAGAACAGAAAGGGGGTGGATAAATACAAATGCAAAGAAAGCAGTGCATCAACATGGTGCACTCCTTGTGTATCAGTGTGTGTGGGTGAGGAATTCCTGGATTTCTACATACTCTTCCATAGCAACAACCCGGTTCTGAGCCTATTTTTACACTACCGCTTTCAGCCGCACATCCTTTATCACAGGAACCTTTGATCGCTTAATTCTGAAGCAGTGCAACATAAACCCTCACAGGTTCAAACAGTGCTGGTGTGTCCTATAAATATGTCTTGGTTTTTAATTGTGTGTATTTCTAAATTGTAGTGCGTATTGTAATTTCTTTAGTATGCTGTCACCTTCCCTGCCTTCTCTAACATAATTATATGTGGGAGCATGCTCATTAAATGGCCAGGGGAATCCTGCCTCTTAGCTTGCCCGGTTTAATCTGATGTATTAGTTTAATTAATCATGCTTCCTGGCAAAGCGTTGCACATTTTAATTTTCACAGCATTTGCTTGCTTATTGACCTGCGACCCTATGACCTTTAAACACACAATTCATCACCTTGTAATTTCATCTGTCAGCACTGAATCAATACACCGCCAAGCCTTGTGCTTCCTACCGTAGTTTAAAATACAAGGACACAAAAAATAATGATAGCTGATTTTTTTGTTTTTTTAAAGCTTTTAGCTTTTTTCAAACCAAGCACAATTGATCTGAAAATTTCATTGCCTTTGAGGCGAATAAAATTCAGCCATTAAAAAAAAGCATAACAGAAAGCGCTATTGCATATGATCAAAGAAGAAAAGTTGAGTTGGTCTATGACCACATTAACCTTTCAAAGAGAATTTTTAATATGTGTTTTATGTGAAACAATAATTTCATGATTATTTATATATGGCTTTATATATGTAATCATATTACGTACATTTCATTAGATTAACTGTGATTATATATCCCTGTGATTACGTCATGAAATTACTACACATATAGTCATATATAAATATATTTGGAATATAATTAGGGGTTCAAGCGTGTATCTGAAACCCTATTTAAATTAATAGAATGCCCGAGGATCAGCAATCTCCATGTAAAACTGATCGAGCAGACCAAACCGTAAGTCGTAGAGACTTGAAACATAGAGGGATGGTGGTACACACACCCTCTACAACGTCACCAAGGCTCGCCCCAATCGGCCTTATGGGGACGCTACAACAATTAATAGAATGAAATTGCTCAAAACTCCTAGGTTCGAGTGTCTTATGTCGTCAGAATCCTTGGCTCACGCCAGACAAAATGCATGCTTTGGATTTGTCATCAAAACTAAAAACTTCACAAAACCTGCTGAACACATGTGACAGGTGATTCTAAACAAGCATGTAAAGTTTTAAGGATATCAGATCACAGCTGGCGCTATAACAGTCATAAACGTTCATCTTATTTTTATGGTAAATTACCAGGATTTGCCAATGCTTTTTTAAATCATTGATTCAGGTAGTTACAGGCTTGCTAAATAATATGCAATGTCTTTTTTCAAATATGCTTAAATGTCTTAAAGCGCTTGAACCCGGTAATCGCTGCTTGCAGCTATATTTTCATTTCTATTTATCGACAGGTAGGTTTTTTTTTAAGGTGTACACATTATGCACAATCAGTCGAAAAGCAAACTATAATTTTAAGTCAATTTCAAATAGTACTTTAATCATTTAAAGCCAGTTATTTCATTTAGGTGTCCTTGGTCTCATAAAGTTTAACAACTTATGAATCATCCTATTGTTTGGTGTAGCACTTGGTATACTGTGTGTGTCTTTTCTCTCTAATCTTTGTAAAAACTCCTACTTCTGGCTCTCTTGACACACACCATCCCACAACCCCAGCAGACTCGCAATGTAATAAGCAATAATGAGAAAAAGATTGGTATACAGATTGGGATAGAAACTAATCTTTGACATCTTGCGTGCTGTGTGATGAAATTTACAACAGAAGCATTTGGTTTATTGTTACAACCCCAGAAGGGACTCTGAGCATCTCTAGGCCTATTATTGGACATTATACAGATATCAAAGCTTGCTAGATGAGGGGGGTTTGCTGATTCTGCCTGCTGTCCATTTAAAGTCTCCGGTTTTGCGATGCTACAAAGGCAAAAGCAGGTAGCTTATGCTAGTAGTTTCCACTGCTTTTTTCTACACATTCTTTGCTGTTTTGGCTCTATTAACATACACAATTCTAGCCTGCTCTCCTAGCCTTTTCTAAAGCAACACACGTTATTTGTTACAAACTAATATTAAATGTGATTCAATTATATTTATGCAATATCACATTAGCAGTAACTGAATCACACCCGCGGTGATACTCAGATCAACAACACGACTATGATACGACTTTCATATTACAGTTCAACAATAATAAAAAATAAATAAAAAATAATACAAATTACATACTTTTTAATGTCAAACGCTCGTCTTGTCTTACTCTGCCTGGACTGTTTTTGTTCCAGTTCATGACAGTTAGGGTATGTCGAAAAACTACCGTCTCATGTTCTCCCTCAGCTTCAAAATCGTCCTATATCACAGTTTTACCTTTGATCTTCTTTGCATGTTCACTTTGCAAAGACTGGGTCGGTACTTCAGCGATGTAGGATGATTTTGAAATGATTTTTGAAGTTGAGGGAGAAAATACGATTGAAGTTTTTCGACATACCCTAACTGTCTTGAACCAGAATACACAGATTTAAGGGACAGCAAGGCAAGACGAGCATTTGAGATTAAAAAGTATTTAAATTGTATTATTTTTATGAAAATAACCAATCGTTTCGCTAGATAAGACCCTTCTTCCATGGCTGGGATCGTTTGAAGCCGCATTTAAACTGCGTTTTGGAAGTTCAAAATCGAAAAATTACATCATTTCTTTACGACTGTAGAAAGAAAGACATGAACATCTTGGATGACAAGGGGGTGAGTACATAATATGTGAATCTTTGTTTTGGAAGTGGACTTCTCCTTTAAGAAGTCCCTTAAAATGCCATGTTGTTCCAGGCAATCTGTCGCTATGTGTAATATACGTCATCTATTTGTAAAAGTATTTACTAAATGATAAATTAGCAGTTTTACTATTTAAGTAATATTGCTGATAGCTAAGTTTGGTGAAATGATTAGTGCATCAGTCTGTACTTATAGCACTTCCCTCATCTTCAAATCAAACAGTCACACTTGCACATCAGGGTGTGTAATTAGCACGATGAGTCAGTCAAAGCCTACAGCAGATCAAGAGAAGAAAGTCATGGTAACTTTATGCATATTTAATACATACAGCGCATCAAAGACTAAATACGTAAATGCTAATTAGTGATGAGCAAAATGTGTAGGCTGTGTAAAGTTTTTTTATCTTGTTCATATGTGTGTGTGTGTGTGTGTATATATATATGTATATATAATGTATAGTACTAGAATGCATTCAGTGCAAATATATGCACACCTCTAGTTGCAGAGTAGTTTTTATTTTTTTATTTGCTGCTTTTATTATGCTTTTTTTCTTTCTTTCCCTTGCTAGCAATGAAACATTTTATGTTTAGCAAAACAGACTTGGGCTTTTGGTTCTTTGAGCTGATATGCTGTTAAAATATGTCTCAGAAACATTTTAAAACAAATTCTAATGGTCAGTGTTGAGTGATAATAGTAAAAGTTCATAGTTGTTACATCAGCACATTTAATATGAAAGCATAAAACTAATATAAAACAACACTAAAAAGAAGCAATAAAAAGTAAAAGCCCCAGCGTACTATAAAAAGTAAGAATACAGAAACTACAAATAAACAGCCATGTTGCTCAGACACATCTGTTAATATGGGAATGTTCAGTGAAGTTAAGACAGCGCTGCACTCGTTCCCTCTAAGCACCTTTGCCTTTTCATAATCCACGGTTTTAAAATCTGCTTTTTAAAGCCCATTTCAGCCCATGACATCAAAGTAATCTGCTTTTTAATTTTTAATGTTTCGCCTGCCCCTTTCTGTTCCTCTTACATTTGTGTGGTCACATTTAGTATTTAGTACTTCATAACACATTTAGTACTTCATAACTCTAAATATTTATGGTGTGTAGGATCCATGTGCTGACTCTTATGACAAAGAAGTGCGCTTATTTTGTACTGATATACTTATTATCAGACACTAAATTTAGTTTTTTGCAATTAAATGAAAATGTCTGCAGTTTAAAATGATATTAAATGCAGTGTTAAGTGGCTAATTTTATAATATTCATATACTTGCATGTCATTTCTATTGAAACATCCAACAAACGAACCCAAAGTCCAGAAGTGGGCAAAAAGTGGGTTTAAGATCACACCATCAAGCTGCAATGAATCCAGTTTAGACGACTAGGGATTCGAGCTATTTTGGGTCCAGCCCCTTAAAGGACTTCATGATCTGAAAGCCTATATATTCCCTAAGGCTGAATGTCATCTTTGTCAGCTCCTGGATTGAAGCACCTTTATCTAACTGAAGGAGAGAGAGCAGGTGTTTGAGAAGCCTGCAGTATTAGTTAGCTTGTGTCTCGAGCTCCCTGAGGCTGATTATATCAGGCTGTGCCGCTGTGTGGAACTTCCTCAATTCCCTTCACAACTGATCAGCAGAGATAGCCGGCCTGAGTCTGAGGAAATGGGATGGAGGCTTCAATGTCCTCACTGCATGAAAAGGTTGTAGTAGGCAACTAAAAATCAAATTTGATAAGAAACAAGCTTTCCTTTACATGGCTACTGGCCAGTTTGCAGTCGGCGATGGTTTTCATCCCACTCCACACCTCCTTCATGTTGTTCTGACTAAGTTTGCAATCACGCTTGTGCTGTTATCATTTCTTTCCTTCCTCAAGTACCATTTTCATGTCTTTCTGTATCCTCTTTGCCTCGTCCTTTTGTCTTCAGACCACCTTCTTTTGGCTCAGCAGGTCCTTCAGATCTACAGTGATTCATGTTCTGTTGTTGGGGAAAACGGTCCTCACTAAAGTACCTCGGTGTCACTGTATGACTCAGAGAAAATGTCTTATTCGGTTTACTTCAAGTACTTCTGTAAAGCCTCCTCTTCTTCCGTTTTGTCCTGGTGGTTAAAGGCACTTGTTAAATGGTCAGTTTGCATTAGGGAAGAGATGCTGCGTTCAGGAGTCCTAGAATCCTGCTGGATCTTCTTGTTCAGTTTGGAATTTGTTTGATTGATTAGAATTGATTATTGACTATGATGTTTCCTCAGTACATGGTGTAAAGATTTGTACTTAAAGGAGAAGTCCACTTTCAGAACATCAATTTACAGATAATGTATTCATCCCCTTGTCATCCAAGATGTTCATGTCTTTCTTTCTTCAGTCGTAAAGAAACTGTGTTTTTTGGGGAAAACATTTCAGGATTTTTTTTCCATATAATGGACTGCTGTGGTGCCCCGATTTTGAACTTCTAAAATACAGTTTAAATGCGGCTTCAAACAATCCCAAATGCTGGAAGAAGGGTCTTATCTAGCGAAAC
>JAHKKF010491609.1:0-10752 GCA_019740295.1 Labeo calbasu
ACGGATCCACAATTCTTTTCGGCAACGCTTGACGTCACCCATTCAAAGTCAATGGGAAGCGTTGACGCTGACGCCCCGTGTGAACACACCGTAAGTGTGTACGAAAACGATTACAAGTGCTCGCTGTTTTACCGCCTCCAGTGTTAATTTCTATTGGAAACTGCAGTGATATGCACTTATTATTGATATGAATTTCGCATCTTGCGAAAAAGTTCCCACAGGTACGTTTTCATCATGAGACCAAGTTGAAAATAACGTGCCATCTGCACTACATCTAAACCCACCCGACAGTATGGACAAAGCGAATACAACGTAAAAAAAAAAAAAAAAACGCAATCACAAGCATGCCATTTTAGCTTGTTTTTCAATCTCTAATCTTTCAGCTATTTCATTGTGAGTTATGTTTTTCACAAGATTTGTACCCAAGGATTCTGCATCCTAAGTCTGAGCTACCAAGCAACTTTGTTATGACTGGAAAGCGAAACATATGGAGCTGTAATCATAAATGTGTACGAAAAACTTACAAGTGCTCACTGTTTTACCGCCTCTAGTGTTCATTTCTGTTGAAAACTGCAGTAATATGTACTTATTATTGGTATGCATGTCGCATCTTGCGAACAAGTTCCCACAGGTACATTTTCATCATGAGATCAGATAGCAGAATCAATGCAGAATCATTTGCGATGCATATATTTATTTTCCCAGCCTTATTAAACAAGCGGCCTTAGAAACAAGCAGGCAAACATTTACATTTATGCATTTGGCCAACACTTTTATTCAAAGCAACAGTCAAGATGTACATTTCACCATTGTTATCGACATGCTCCTTCTATTTTATTTACAGAAACACTAACCCATATCAGAAAATCTGCCCTTAAACTTCTGCTACACAAACAAAAGCCAGTTCTTTCATTATAAACATCTACAGTAAAACCTCAAAATCTAAATTTCAAGAACTGTAATGATTATAGCTGTAGAGGATTCGCAAACTGTAATCTGTAACCATAATGGAGGTTGCTGGAGGTCCCTAATGGTCGTGGAGGAGCCTAATGATTTACTATTTTACAGTAGGGAGCAGCTGAATTACATTACGACAGCTCATAATGTATGCTTCATTACATTTGAAAACTAAATTAAATGAGCAGTGCTGAATTCATCCGAGTGTGCGTGCCAAATGGGAAGCTCAGAGCGGATTATATGCATATGTGCGCGTTTGAGCGTGTGTCGGTAAGCAGCACCTATTCTTGTTGCAGGGTTAGAATGCACACCGCCGTTTCTATATTTGTAGGTGACAATTGGGTGTTCAATTCTGAGCTCTTTTAGAACTGATGAAATGCTGTATAATTATAACACAGAGCGGGAACCTGGTTCAGTCCTCACTCTAGCTTTATCTCTCTCTCTTCAAAAACACTTTGAATGTGTAAAAACGTGTTTAGCTTTGAAGAGATTAAACATGCAGGCATTCTGTTTGCAAAGGGTCAGCCGATCATTTAAATCACTCTTGGGTTTTATGATGCACAAGACTAAGTATTTGTTATTTTCATTCAGCTTGTTTTGTTTTCTTTACCTCCTCCTTCTATTTAGCTTTAACTTGTTTGACTTTCATTACAGAGTTTGTATATGATATGTGACAGGTGGGTAAGTATCTAACTGGAGAAAAATAATCATCCAGTATATTTTCTACAACATAAGCAGTGTTTATTTATGTTTGTGCCCATGACTATGCATGTGTGTATGTGTGTGTGTGTGTATCACACACATACATAGACACACATTCACAAAGTGCATACAGTTACACACAGCCCATGGGAACCAGAAGAACAGGTCGGACAACTGTAGATAAAGGGGGACAACAGGAAACGAGGATGAGTCGTATGTGTTTAACTGCGGGTGGCAAGCTCAGCCAAAACATAAAACCATCATTAACACACTCTTAACACAAAACGCACTCTATTTTGTTTATTACAGGTTAGGATACCTGATGCCCTAATGCATATGTCCAATAAAATAAACAACAATCTCACATAAAAACAGACATCATTAAATATCATATAAAACAAACTGTAGCAGGCCGACTAGTAACATTCAGACGTCAGATGTCAAAACAATCCTTACCATTTTAACCTTTATAAGGTGACATTGTGCGCATCCTACTATAGTTCTAGAAGTATATTAACACTGCGTTCTTATTTGCACTTTGCAATCTTATCTCAAACCCCGCAGGTGATGCAATTGCTGCGGTTGCAACCATACTGGTACTTTTCCTTAAAGGTGCTGTGCGCAATTTTACTCAGTGCAAAAAAAACTTTTTTTATATTACAGTGTAATGAAAATAGAAAATAGTACAATAGCAGTAACGCTTTCCAAAATGTTTTGAGGTAATGCATTAGGCATCAAACCATGAACGACACTTTTACAGTATTTATTAAGCATGGTAATTTATTAATGTAATTTACTATATATATGACCCTGACCCTGGACCACAAAACCAGTCTTAAGTAGCATGGGTATATTTGTAGCAATAGCCAAAAATATATAGTATGGGTCAAAATTATTGATTTTTCTTTTATGCTAAAGATCATTAGGATATTAAGTAAAGATCAGGTTCCTTGAAGATATTTTGTAAATTTCCTACCATAAATATATCAAAACTTAATTTCTGATTAGTAATATGCATTGCAAAAAACTTCATTTGGGCAACTTTAAAGGCGATTTTCTCAATATTTAGATTTTTTTGCACCCTCAGATTGCAGATTTTCAAATAGTTCATTGAATTGACATATTTATATATATATGAAGAGTTCATTTGCAAAATCAGTTCTTAAAAATATTCAAAAATTGTGTTTTTTTATTCTGCATTCCAAGTAATATCAAGTATGAATTGTCCCAAGAATAGAAGACAACAGCTACATAACAGGAAAACCTGTTATACTAAAAGATTTAAACACTCGATCAGTATTCCCAAACTATATTCATTCTTCAGAAAAACATCTGCCAAAGCATTTATGTACATGCAAACATACCGCAGAGCATAATTTTTTGTCTTATTAGCCGTATATAAAGACAAAGGAGCATGTTGAGGACATGATTTTCAGAGAAAGTGGGAAAAAGAGCTAAGCAAGGATCAAGTGAGGCAGAGAACGAACAGTCTAGTTAATAATTTGTCAGCGACTGTGGTGGATCTAGCCAGCGTGTTGACAACGGGCCCAGTGTTCTCTGAGTCCGCTGATGGAGATTAGAGCTGGACTCATCCAGCCATTCACAGGGTGGGGAGAGAGAGGAGCATGAGGGGTCTGGTGGGAGCGGGGGGTTTTGGATGCAACACAAATGGAAGTCCAGCAGAACAAGGCAGTGAGTCCAGAGGGATTCAGGCTAGAACAGTATTCTGGGAGATCACAGCACTAGCTTTCAACACTCTACACTGCGTCCGTGCACCTTTCTGACATTTGCAAACCGATGCTTTCTGGATAAAGTTACATCACGTATGCGTTCTTCCCTGAAAATACAATCCTACGCAACACAACAAGGCCGCAGACCTGAGCAATAGCTGCAGCGGAACATTCTTACGCAAGCTGTAAAATCTCAGGCGTAAACTAGACACCGGGGAACAAACCAAACACACATGATGTTGACAGAGTAATTATCTGCTGATAGGACGAGCAGACTCATAACCGGTCACATCTCCGTTCCCTGAAAGCAGGTACATTCAACCCATGATATCAGCTGTCCAAACACGCTCTGGCTACACAGTGTACCCTTTTACGGCCCCGAGGCCATCAACGTCCACCCACGCATGTCTCGTTTGCCCTCTCCGTGCATATCGCTAGATCTGTGTGCTCTACCGTTGCTTTTCTAATCAGATTTGTATATCCAGCTGATAAAACTTCCAGTCACTTTTATTTGTGTATTTTAGTTTGCTGATTAGAACAAAAAGTAAAAGCATACTGTTACAGTCATTACCCCCTTTTTAATGAGCAGTACTCTGGAACATTGTGCAAGCAGGGCACATCAGGACGCATGCTAAGATGCATCCTCAACCCATGTGCAATGCATGCTGTTTGGCAGACACAGTCCTGCCACCTAGTGGCTTCCTGTGGAGAAACAACCGTGTGGTACCAGATGGTACGTGAAAGGTCGAAATACACATAATCTTTCAAGGTACATACCACTAGTGTGTTGGAAACTTATCAAAAGCCAATGTATGAAGTCTGTCTGACTTAAGGAACTACGTATTCACTACAGAAAAGATATAAGTGCAGTGTGAGAATATGAGAATGTCTTGGGCTGCTGAGAAAGGTACACAAAAGCATGACAAACATGAAAACATTGGGACTATGTTAAGGTGTTTTAGATACATGCTGTATCTACCCATAAATAATGCAAATTAGTACTGATATACACCTTTCAGTGGCATATAAAAGATACAAAAGTGTAGATTTCAGTAACAAGCTATTGTACCACTAAAGATACCATTTTTTTGCGAAAGTGTTTCAATGAACTAAAGTTTCCTTTCCCATGTTGACATAATTTCAATTAAAAACAAGTTTGAGACCAGATTCATGCTTTATCTATCCATAAAAAATTGTCTTGATTTTAGAGTTAAAATTTACTTTCCTAAGTTAATGCATTTCCAATTGAAAAGATGTTTGAGGCCATATACAGGCTTTATCTACTCATAAACGATGCCAACTGGTACTAATACATACCTTTTAGTGGCACATGAGGTATAAAACTGTATCTTTCAGATTATTGCCACAATAAAAAGCTATTGCACCACTAAAGGTACTATTTTTTTGCTAAATTGTTCCAATGAACTAAAATTTTCTTGCCTGTTAACATGTTTCCAACTGAATGTAAGTTTGAGGCCAAATACATGCTTTAACTATCCATAAATAATGCAAATTAGAAAGAATATGAACCTTTTATGGGAATATAAAGGGTACAAAAGTGTACATTTCAGATTATTGCAACAGTAACAACTTACTGACCACTGAAGGTACCATTTTTTGCCAAAACATTTCAGTAAGTTAAAATTTCCTTTCTTATGTTGATGTATTTCCAGTCGAAAAGACGTCTGAGGCCAGATACATTCTTTATATACCCATAAATGATGCAAATCGGAACTTATAAGCACCTTTTAATCATATATGAGCTACAAAACAGTACAGTACAGTACAGTACAGTAACAATAACAAGCTATTGTACCACTAAAAGTGCCATTTTTTGTGAAAACGTTTCAATAAACTAAAATTTATTTTCCCATGTTGAAATATTTTCAATTTAAAATAAGTTTAAGGCCAGATACGTGCTTTATCTACTCATAAATAATGCAAATTGGTACAAATATACACTTTTTGGTAGTACATGAGGTACAAAACTGTACCTTTCAAAATTACTGCCACAATAATAAGTTATAGTACCATTAAAGGTAACATTTTTGTGAAAATGTTTCAACAAACTAAAATGTACTGTCCTAAGTTGACATATTTCCAACTGAAAGAAGTCTGAGGCCAGATACATGCTTAAGCTATCCATAAATAATGCAAATTAGTATAGATATGCACCTTTTAGTGGCATATAAAAGCTACAAAAGTGTACCTCTCAGATTATTGCCACAGTAACAAGCTGGTCTATCACTAAATACACCAGTTTTTTTGCAAATGTTTTAACAGACTAAAATTCACTTTGACATATTTCCTATTGAAGAGACATTTGAGGTCAGATACGTGCTTTATATATTCATCAATTTGTACTAATAAGCACCTTTTAGTTGTTGTACCACTAAAGTTTCAATTTTTCTTTCCTAAAAATCATAAGTCATAAAGCTTATAAGTTTAAAAAAAAATGTTAAGCATTTGCAAAACATTCAAAATGTTTGTGGAAACATTTCAAAATTATTTTTGGGCCATGCATTATCTACGCCTAAAAAATGCAAATTAGTTTTAATATAAACCTTTTAGTGGAATATAAAGTGTAACTTTACGATTTTTTCTGCAATAGCAAGCTGTTGTGCCACTAAAAGTACTTTTTTATTACTGACAGTGTAACAGACATGCAAGTCCTAAAACTCCAGTTTTATGTGTACTGTAAGTCACTCAACAACTTCCAGTCCAAGAAACTGTAGCTACTGTAGATGCCAAGATATTATCTTGCGTTCACAGAGTATGTAGGTTGTCAAGGGGGAAAAAGGAAAACATTTCAGTGCCAGATTTAATGAATCAACTGTAAACCCGCATGTTTAATGCAGCCTCAGAGCATAAAACAAACAGCAATTGCGCAGCTTCCTAATAACTCACTCAAACCCACACCTACGCACACAACCCGCCCAACCACACCTACGCATGCAGGAAGAGGAAAGGTGGAAGATCCACCTACGCACACTCAAAAACACACCCGGTGCACTCGAGGAAGGCCGTCTGAACATGCAGCTTTTTCTGCAGCTGGGCAACGTATAAATACCCCTATGCCGACATCCACATCTGAACATCAAAGCCAAAAACTGCAGGGGAAAACTTGTTTTATATCATACGCTCCAGTCAATAACCATCTTCTCTCTTCTAAAAGATAAAAAAGAAAGCAATACGTGCAAACTAAAGGAAGAGAGAGAAAGCAAAAGTAAAGATCAAAGGTAGCAAAAAGCTTTGAGGCAGATTTAAAAGCGGGATAGACGATTGTGTCTTTACCAGTTGACGTCAAGATCTCCAGGAAGAGACAAAGAATTCTTTCCTTTCTTCTTCACTGAGAGAAGACCTTGGTTACTAATTAAAACATTATTTTGCTGTCAGCTGGTTAGTTACATACAATAAAGGCTCCCTGAAAAAGCTCTAACCAATAAATCAACTGTAATGTGTTTTCAAATGTCATATCAAGCTGCATCTGCCATGGGAGAAATACATCTCTATCAAATGGATCTCTCACGTGTTTCTCATTTCTGCATTTAATCCATTCAACCACAATAATCTGTGCAACATTTACAAAAAAAGATATAAACAAAAATAAAGACCAATGGAAATGCTACGTCCTGTGCTCCAAATGTATGCAAAGCGCTTGCAAACATGTGGCTGAGGCTGGAATTCATTTGAACAACAGTCAAAAATTCACGCAAATATCTGACCGACAGTTTTGACATTATACATCTGATGTTACATTTACGCAAATCCACTAGGCTCCCACAGTATTGCGTATTGAGTATGTGCATGACTTTATGTAACTTGCAAATGCAGTAGAAATGAATTAGAAATGCATTTCTTAGGTCTTAGGTCACAAAATCAATTCTACAATTTGTCATATCTTTGATAGTTGTTTAAAATAAATCTTAAAAACATTTGGATGGATATTAAATCATTTGAAAACGTATAAATTATTTCTTAGTTATTTCTGTGCATATTTGTGCCAAAGGTCTACGATGACGTCTTTCAATGTTTAATCCATCATGAAGCAGTTTAAATCAAAGCCACAAATAAATACTATGGAAATTCCCACAATTTCTGTACAAATGCATTGTGCAAGCTGCCACATCTCCATGTTTACTCAACACTCATTTCTCCAGACAAATATTTTGACCCAGATCTCTCTTCTCTGCTTGTGTTCTGTCACTGCATGACGCAAAGTGTTTCTGAACAAATACTGCGACTGAGAAGTAACTCACTGTTTAAGAACAATAAAAAAAATCAGCTGACCTTTGCTGGAAAACAGCCTTGCACCAAAAGTGGAAAAGCCCAATTAACAAAACAGCACAAGCGAGACTAAACAAGAGCTTTAATTTGTGAATTATCAATGTCATTTGAAACTTGCTTGAACGTTGAGGAGAGACCAGAACATTTCCATGTGAAGCCAGAATGAAACTTGATGTAGACCCCTTAATTTACATGCAAAGCACATGAAAGCTGATCACACAAGTGTGGGGTGGGGCATTTCACTCATTTACGTGTCATCGATTGACCGTCAAACCATCATAATCACTCGTTTCCGAGGGAATCACAACACATCAGTACAAGAAATCCTAAGCAATACTTCAACTGAGGTCAGTCCAGCTATTCCCCTTTCATTTATTAATTTCCATGATATATTGATGTGCTTCTTCATGCCTTCTGAATTCAGAATGGCTAAGGAGTGGACACTTTTGGTGTTCTGTGGCATTCTGGGGACTGGATTCAGCGAGAAGCCATCATGGTTTGGGAACATCTCAACAAGTCTTTTTAAATCGCCTGGAGATATTCTGATAGGAGGACTTTTCCCTATTAACGAACTCACCAGTGAGCTAAGCAAACGGGTGAAGCCTGACGATCTTGAGTGCAACAGGTAAAATCCTGAAGGAAGCCACATAGTCTAGAGATGTGAAAATGCATTGCTTCTAAAATCACTTTTTATCCTTCTGTTTTGGCAGTATAAGCACATATGGTCTGTCTCTCGCATTGGCGATGAAGTTCTGTTTGGATGAGATCAACTCCAAACCCAATCTTCTCCCTGGAATCACACTGGGATTTGAGAGTTACGACACCTGCATGCAACCAGCCGTTGTCATGAGGCCCGTCTTTCAGCTTCTCACAAGGGAGTCAACAGAAGAATTGGATGTCGCCTGTAACTACACCGACTACAAGCCTCGTGTTATAGCTATCATAGGACCAAACAGCTCAGAGTTGGTCCCAGTTATTGGCAAGCTGATTGGTTTTTTCTTGATGCCACTGGTGAGTTGACATAAAGTGTTAGATTTAAAGGAGAAGTCCACTTCCAGAACAAAAATTTACAGATAATGTACTCACCCCCTTGTCATCCAAAATGTTCATGTCTTTCTTTCTTCAGCCGTAAAGAACTTTTTAGAGGAAAATATTTCAGGATTTTTCTCCATATAATGGACTGGTATGGTGCCCTGATTTTGAACTTCCAAAATGCAATTTAAATGCGGCTTCAAACGATCCCAACCGAGGAAGAAGGGTCTTATCTAGCGAAACAATTGGTTATTTTCATTTAAAAAATACAATTTAAATACTTTTTAATCTCAAACGCTCGTCTTGTCTTGCTCTCCCTGAACTCTGTGTGTTCTGGTTCAAGACAGTTAGGGTATGTTGAAAAACTCCAATCCTATTTTCTCCCTCAACTTCAACAATTTTCTAAATCATCCGACATCACTGCAGAAGTATGGACCCAGTCTATGCAAAGTAAACATGCAAAGAAGATCAAATACGCTTAACAAAAAAGGTAAAACAGCGATATAAGACGATTTTGAAGTTGAGGGAGAATTTTTCAACATACCCTAACTGTCAAGAACCAGAAAAAAACAGTTGAGGGAGAGCGAGACAAGACGAGCGTTTGACAATAAAAAGTATATAAACTGTATTATTTTTATGAAAATAACCAATCGTTTTGCTAGATAAGACCCCTCTTTCTTGGCTGGGATCGTTTACAACCGCATTTGGGATCGTCTGAAGCCGCATTTAAACTGGAAGTTCAAAATCGGGGCACCATATCAGTCCATTATATTGGAGAAAAATCCTGTTTTTCTCACAAAACATAATTTCTTTACGGCTGAAGAGAGAAAGACATGAACATCTTGGATGACAAGGGGTGAGTACATTATCTGTCAATTTTTGTTCTGGAAGTGGACTTCTCCTTTACAGGATGCAACATACTTTCACCTATATGCAAAATACAACTAGTAAGATATTCCTCGTTTTTGAATTTCTCTAATTGCGCATTTTTAGATTAGCTATGGTGCCACCAGCGACTTGTTCAGTGACAAAGAGACCTTTCCGTCCTTCATGCGCACAGTCCCTAGTGATCGCTGGCAGGTTGCGGCCATGGTGCAGCTTCTGAAAGAGTTTGGGTGGAACTGGGTGTCTGTAGTAGGTAGTGACGACGAATACGGACAGAAGGGTCAGCAGCAGTTCTCCAGTATGGCCAATGAGGAGTCCATCTGTGTGGCGTATCAGGGCTTGATTCCTGTATACAGCAATCCAGAGCAAGCGGTGAACGAGATTCTCAATCGCATTGTGGATGCTAAAGTGGGAGTGGTGGTGGTTTTCTCTATACCCAAGACGGCCAGAGACTTCTTCATACAGGTGAAAAGCTTTATGCGACTTTAAATGGGTCATATTGTGAAAAACTGATTTGATCTTTTGAAGTAAAAGTTTGTAGTACCAGTGAAATGATACTGTAGATTCAGAACTGCAAACTTTTTGGCCAAACGAAAAAGACCATTCAACTGAAAGTTGCAAAAGTGCCTTGTTTCAAAATTTCCAGATTTCCAAATATATTAATATGACAACCCATAACAACTGTCTGTCACTTACCTAATCTACAACCATAAACAAAGGCACTTTCTTTGACAATTTGCTTATGATGTTCCTAATTTTTAAGTCCCTTTGGACTTTACGAAAACGTGGTTCTAAAATAACGTGTTTTTTGTTTAGGAATGGGGAAAAAAACTAAAGCTCGAGACATGATTTTTAAGAGATAACCTAAATTGAGAGCAATGTTTTTTCCATAAGATGCTGCAAAAGATGCAAAATGCAAGCTCAATGTCCTAAGATGTTCATTTTGCAAATCCTCAAAAGAAAAGCAACAGAATGGCAGCACAGTTGAATGCAAAAACACATTCAAAGGAGAAACTAGAAAAGCCTGTTTCCACCACTGAATAAAAATGAAAACAAGCTAACTGTAATTTTTATATAAACTCGCAATTGCGACAAAAAATAGTCAGAATTGCATAATATAAACTGGTCTAATTCTGAGGGGGGATAAAACTATTGTCTT
>JAHKKF010491611.1:0-16084 GCA_019740295.1 Labeo calbasu
TATATATATATATATATATATATATATATATATATATATATTACTCAAAAGGGTAATTTATTAAAATTATTAAAAATATACGTAAATTATTAAATTATATATCATTATATAATATGTGTGTATGTGTAATGAATAATTGTATTAATTACAAATTGCATTATATATATATATATATATATAATACATATAATTATACCAACTTATTAACACACAAGAAAGCTTAATATGGAATAAATTCACTTTAACAAGGATGTAAATCAGGACAGCATTAAAACAGTAAATGTTTTGGAGTACGTTTCCCATTTTTCTTTGTTTTTTTGAAGCATTTGAGACTTTCTCACTAAATTGAAATGAGAAGAAAGCCATAAAATAAAGTAGAAAGTACATAAACGTTTACATTTCTTCCATTTACATGCATGAATATGATATTTACCCAACAAAATTACAATATTCACCAACTCAGAAACCTGGGGATTCAAAATATTCCTAAAAAGCATGTTAAATCTAATTAAAAACATTCACCCAATCACATTTGTAGAACATGACACATCATTTTGTGTCTTAAGAAAAATGTACTTAATTTGAAATCAATATTGATATGTAGTTACTTTACCGAGACGCTAAACTCCATTAAGTCGCCTGAATTATGAAACTGCATAAAGCTCTGGGCTCACAACCACAGGAAACACAAAAAGCACAGCAAAAATGCAAGAAGGAAACGCCAAAACAGGACAACATCTAAACGGAGACCAAACGAGACAAACTATGTCACCCTGACCAATGCATTTAAGCCTTACTTTGCTGAAGCATGACATACGGTCTCATAAAGCACTACAGAGCTTCACATCTCCATCAGACCTGAGTGCCAGCGCTGGGCTGGGTCGCGTGCCAGCGTTTCCTCTTCTTACTTAGTGAGTTTTGCACCAGTTGAAGGCCACACCCTCACACTTTCTACAAGCTCTTCGTATCTTTCCAGAAGAAACCTAGAAGATCGATTAAAATCCAGCTACGCTTTTGATGCCTCCAACACCTTCGTAAGGTTTTGCATCACATTCGTCTTTGTTTTTCAACGAGTTTGTTCCTCTCTGGTGCTCTTGCGGAAATGACTGATCAGATCTGAAGGCCACGAGTGCTTTACGCTCACATCATCAAATAAACCCTGGCCTTTTTCCCCTTATGAGCCGATAACATCCTATGAGCGTGCCATCAGGCATCTTTAAAAGCAAACGTGAATGAAGAATTGAGACGAGAAACACACAGTAGAATAGAGAAAAGCCTCCAGTCCTTACCTTTCTATCTGCACCGGCACAAGCTTCAGTGTAAAGTGTCTGTGACGCAAGAAACCACTAAACTTCCCTCAGTGACTTCCTGAGTCTCTTAGTTTCTGTCTTGATTCTCCATTTCTAATATACGCCTTTATCTCAACCTCTGCCTTCATCCATCTGCGTTACTGCTTCATATTAGAAACATCAGGCCAATATGCCGTGCTATTTCCCAGCCTAGATATTGGAAAGACAGATGGACATCAGGACACAAAACAGTGAAAAACACCACAGTACTATGATATAACTATGATTACTTTTACATATATGCATTTAGCAGATGAACGAAAAAATGAGTACCACTTACCATGGTACTCCAGGGTATTTCAAAGAACAGCATTGTCCTAACATGGTAAACGTTCAAGAAAACATGGCATTTCCATTGTACCTTGCTGATAAAACAAACAAAACAAACAAAAAACAGGAGTACTTTGACAAATACTATGATTACTTTTACAATGATGCATTTATCACATTAGATCTGTCATAAAAACCAGCAATATTCATAGTATACAAGTGTATGATCTATACTAATGCATAAGCTTGAGCAAAACATGGTGATATTGAATGCCATATTCACTTACCATGGTATTTTCATGGTATTCCAGGGTAGTTCAAAGAAAAACATTGTCCTAACATGGTAAATGTCCAAGAAAACATGGCATTTCCATTGTATCATGTGGTAAAACAAAACAAAAATGAGTGCTTCTATGGTACTTTGTCCAAAAAAACAATAATACTTTTAAATATACATTTATACCATGGTACTGAACGACTTCCGTGTCCATATACTATGGTACTGTCATGGTATTCCATGATAGTTTCAAGAAAAACATGGCAAATGTCTAAAAAAACGTGACATTTCCACTGTATCATGTGGTAAACCAAAACAAAAACGAGTATTTCTACGGTACCATGCCTACAAAAAACAATAGTACTTTTAAATATACATTTATACTATAGTACTAAATGGTTACCATATCCATACACATTGGTATTTTCATGGCATTCCATGGTAGTTCACAGAATAGCATAGTAAATTTCCAAGAAAACATGGCATTACCATTGGGCCATGTTGAGAAACAAAACAAAAATGAGTATTTTTATGGTACCATATCTATATACTACAGTATTTTCACGGTATTCCAGGGTAGTTCAAAGACAAACGTTATTCTAACATGGCAAATGTCTAAGAAAACATGACATTTCCACTGTATTATGTGGTAAAACAAACCAAAATAGGTATTTCTCTGTCAGTAGTACTTTGATATATACTACGATTACTTTTCCATTTATGCATTTAGCAGATGTTTTTATCCAAATCATTTTGCAAATGAGGAAATCACATGTGATTTGTCATAAAAACCAACAATATTCATATTATACAAGTGTGTAAACTATATTAATGCATAAGCTCGAGCAAAACATGGTAATATTGAATGACTGCCATATTCACTTACCATGGTATTTTCATGGTATTCCAGGATGCTTCCAAGAATAACATTGTCTTAACATGGTAAATGTTCAAAAATACATGGCATTATCATTGCATCATTGTGTTTCTGTGGTACCATGTCCAAAAAAACAACAGTACTTTTAAATACACATATATACCATGGAACTAAATGATTACCATATCCATATACTATGGCATTTTCATGGTATTCCATGGTACGTCAAAGAAAAGCATGGCAAATGTCTAAGAAAACATGACATTTCCATTGTATCATGTGGCAAAACAAAACAAAACCAACCAAAATAGGTATTTCTACCACTATAAAATATACATGGTATTTCATGGTATTCCATGGTAGTTCAGAAAACAGCATGGTAAATGTCCAAGAAAACATGACATTTCCATTGCAACATGCTGAAATCACAAAAATGAGTATTTATATGGTGCTATATCCAAAAAATCAAAAGTACTTACTTACATATACACCTATACCATGGTACTGAATGATTACCGTATCCATACACTGTGGTATTTTCATGTTACTCCAAGGTTCAGAGAATAGCATGGTAAATGTCATGTTTTCTTGGACATTACCATTGTTCCAAGTTGAAAAACAAAACAAAAATGAGTATTTCTATGATAACAACTCCAAAAAACAACAGTACTTTCAAATATACATATATACCATGGTACTGAATGATTACCATATCCATAAACCATGGGATTTATCTTATACAAAGTATATCAAAGCATTCAAAGGTAGTACAATAGTGTGTACATCCAAAAACATGGTATGTTGAAATAAAAACAAGGTATTTCACAAAAAGATGGCAGTGCCATGATAGTCTGAAAAGGTAATTTTGCGTGTTATTGAAAATATGCATTTTCGTAAGGTCACAGCTCTCATGTACTCTTGTTTGTACACGAAATAACTGACCTTTGATATAAAACGTAATTCACAAGAGCACATCTATGTTCAATAAGATGTGTGGTGGCATTGAAAACTGATTGACCTTTTCTCATTCTAGTATATTTACGGTATCGTGTCCGGAAGCGACTCTTTTGTGGTGTTTTCCGTCAGGAGGCGCTGTGCGGCCCAGAACGCTGACCCTCCATTGACACGCATTTAAATCTGAGGACGTTTTTTGTTGTATTTAAGAGATTTGTATACTGCGACGATTATATACGTTAAAGTGAAAGAATGGAATTTGATATACCAATTAAAATCCACCACAGCAATCTTTATTAAATAGTTTTCCAACACAAGCGACTGAATGGTTTATGTCGACCAGCGCGGGTGAAAGTATCACGTGACCACGCCTCTGACGCTTCCGCAGCGTCTGCATAATATGTACACATATATAAAAACACCACTGACAGCTTACAAACTAATATACATTTAATTTAAAATATGCAATTAAACAATAAAAATACGTAAGAATTAAAAATATATATGTATAATTATTTCCTGACCGCCAAACCCCGCCCATTCTGTCATTGTAATGTCATTTTCGCTGTCAGTCTTTTAATTTATTCGATTTCCTTGAGAAAATACGTGGATTTAAAACAGATAAAAGTGATTAAATACGCAATAAAATAAACAAATTAGTAATAATAATAATAAAAAAAAAAACATTATTTTTCCAGGCCGCTAAACCCCGCCCATCGTCATTTCGTTTGTTTTTCTAATCAGTTTATTCGGACTCCTTGAATAAATTTGTCGGTTTTAAACAGTTATCAGTGGTGATATACGAAATTAAAATAAAAAATAAAAGAGTAATTAAAAAAGCATAATTATTTCCTAGCCGCTAAACCCCGCCCACTCTGTCATCGCCCTGTCATTCTTGCTGTCATTCTATCTTATCCATTTATTCGGTTTCTTTGAGGAAATATGTGGATTTTTAAACAGCCGGACGCGTCGATCTAGTTCAGTAGGGTGTATTTTCGAAGTGTACTCGGAATTAAACATTTTCTTATTTATAAAGCCAGTAATTTTGATTGGAGATCATGTCGTACTGCTCGTTCCAGGCGCAGCTAGTGTCCATCATGGACATTGTAGCCAAAGCGGCAGTAGCGGAGATCAACCGGCGAGTGGAGGAGAGCTGCGCGGTCATCCGACTGGAACTGAGCCGCAGCCGGAAGGACATCGATGCTCTCAAGAGGAAATGCGTGATTATGGACAGCGAGCTGAGGAGGGTCAAAGGACGGGGCAGGAGGAGAGGTCAGAGGTCACCATCAGTGCGCTTACACACAAGTACTATAGTAATACCACGGTATTTACAAAAGTACTGCAAAGAATAGCATCCTACTTCTACCATGGGACCATAAGATAATAATAAACACATAATCTATAGTAAGAAATGAATAGAAACTCATGTTACATAAATAAAACCAAATAAATATCACAACAACAGGACTTTCTAATCATATTTAACCAGTTCTGGAGGATTCTAATGCAAACTGACAGATCTGCATCTAATAAAACACGTAAATTCCAGTAGGATTGTGAATTGATTAAAGAGGATAGCAGATGTGTGATGGTGCGTGTGTTTGATGTGTTTCAGTGTGGATGTGTGGAACATCAGAACGCTTTCCTACACCCTTCAAGACGGCGAGAGACGCAGACGCAACTGCGATCAGAGATCAAGACCAGAATCCAGATCAGACGCACAACATCCAACAGGTGACGAGCACAGACTCACTGACATTAAGATCAGCTTTCTCATATTATCCCATTATCCCATATATGTGTACACACACCAAAAGTTTTTGAACAGTAAGATTTTTAATGTATTTTAAAGAAGTCTCTTCTGCTCACCAAGCCTGAATTGTTTTGGTCCAAAGTACAGCAAAACAGTAAAATTGTGAAATATTTTTACTATTTAAAATAGGAGTTTTCAATGTAAATATATTTTAAAATGTAATTTATTTCTGTGATCAAAACTGAATTTTCAGCGTCTTTAGTGTCACATGATCCTACAGAAATCATTCTAATATGCTGATTTGCTGCTCAAGAACATTTTTATTATTATCATTATCAATATTTCAAACAGTTGAGTACATTTTGTTTCATGATTCTTTGATGAATAGAAAGATCCAAAGATCAGCATTTATCTGAAATAAAAAGCTTTTGTAACATTATACATTATACCATTCAAAAGCTTGGAGTCCGTATGATTTTTTTGTTTTTGTTTTGGAGAGAAATTACAGACATTAATACTTTTATTTATCAAGGATGCTTTAAATTGATCAAAAGTGATGATAAAGACATTTATAATGTTACTAAATATTTCCATTTCAGATAAATGCTGTTCTTCTTTACTTTCTATTCATTAAAGAAACCTGAAAAAAATTATAATAATAATAATAATATTATAATATAATATTAAAATATTAGAATGATTTCTGCAGGATCATGTGACTGGAGTAATGATGCTAAAAAAATCAGCTGTGAAATCACAGGATTAAATAAAAATTTTTAAATATATTCAAATAGAAAACAGTTATATAAGACTTCTTTAAAAACATTTTAAAAATCTTACTGTTCAAAAACTTTTGACTGGTAGAGTACATATTTTTATTTATTTATTTTTGTTAAAGGTTGTATCTTAAATTATTTCTTATATGATTTTTAGAAATCCTTATTCTGTTACCATAAATGACTGGTAATGTCATGGAAATTCAGTGTTATTTTAGTATCACTGAGAAACTATTCTATTTTTAATAATATTTTGAATTTTTTTTTTTTTTTAAGTTTTAGTATTTTGTGTGTTTTTGTCATTTTTATTAGATTTATGTATTTTTTTAATATGCCTATGTAGTTTCTTTTGTATGTATTTTTATTTCAGCTATTTTCTATTAGGTTCTATTAGGTTATTTTCAGGTTTTTTGTTGTTTTAGTACAAATTGAAAATTAGAAATGGTAAAATAAGTTTTAATTAAAATATATTTGATAATAGTAATAAGGTTTTTTTTTTCCCAGTTAAAGTTAAATTATCAGCAGATGTGTTTGATTAATCTGACTAAATTAAAACACTGATATCTGACGGTGTGTTTTGTAGACCGTCTGTTCACTGGAGGAGGGAATCGGAGCTCCGGCGATCAAACAAGAGCAACAGGAACAGGAATCAGGCAGCGGCACAGGAGGTACGATCACATCTAACACTAGAAAACTACATTTTAGATGAGTCCAGATTTGACAGAACAAAAACACTGAATGCAAGTAATTGCATTTAACTAAAATGCATTTTTATTTAATTGCAATAACATGCAATTAAGTGTTAAGTGTATATTCTTTAAAATATATTAATTCCATAATAAGTGATGCTTTAACACGCAGGGAATTGCCTCTTCGATCACGAGCGGCAGAACATCCAGCAGATTCAAGCTCAGGAGAACATGGAGAACCAAAAACCACCGTTAGGAGCTTCAGAGATCCAAAACACACATTTCACTCATTCACAGACGCACACAGAGCGAGAGAAATGCGAAGAAGAGCGTCTAAACACTCTGGGACTTCAGGTTAAAGCTGAGAAAGACGATGAGGAGCCGAGAGTTCACCTGAGGTTTGCTCAGCTGTGGACGGCGGTCCCTGAAACAAGCGCTGACATCCAGGTGGAAAACACAGAACGGACGTTTCCGATGTCACAAAACACGGCCGTTTTCAGCACAGAAATGTCCAGAAACACACTGCATCCTGTGGAGACACAAATGGAGCTTTATGAGCCTGAACAGATCAATGCAAACGATCAAATGATGAGTGCTGTAGTCGACACGGTTCACGGGCCGCCCGCGAGCGTCCGCCGTCTCCGGACTCGCTGGCGCTCGAGTGCGGATGCTGAGAAGCGCTTCAGCTGCTCGTTCTGCGAGAAGAGCTTCAGTCGGTTCAGTCAGCTGAAGGAGCATCTGCGCAGTCACACGGGCGAGAAGCCATTCGCCTGCGCTCAGTGCGGCCGCAGCTTCACCAAACACTGCAACCTGATCCGGCACGCCGTGGTGCACAGCGGAGAGAAGCCGTACCAGTGCGGCCAGTGCGGGAAACGCTTCACGCAGCGCTCCAGTCTCAAATCGCACCAGAGGACGCACTCGGGCGCTTGGGATCATCACAGCTGACAGCGGCACATCTGCTGATTCACTGAGGATTACATTTGGAACTTTTTTGTTATGTTAACGTTGCATTTTTAGATGTACTTTTTACACTTTCAAATTGTATTTTCATATTTTGTTTTTAGATTGTATCGATTGATGTGTTTTGTGCAGTTTGTTAAGTTATGATTTTCTGCATGGTTAAATAAAACAAATGCTAAAAAGTGGTTCAACTGTTACGGTTTGTTCTTCTCTGGAGAGTTAGACGGGTCGTACAAGGTGCTTAAAGTTCTTGAAGTACTTAAATTTAACTTTTTTTTTAAATGTAAGGCCTAGAAAATGCCCTTGAAACTAGCTATTCCTGAAGAGGTACTTTGAAAAGTGCTTGAATTATTGAAAGACAGTGTATCTATAAAATAAGTGGTTTTTTTTATTTTTTTTATGCATCTTTAATATCTAATGACTGTGAATGTCATGAAAATTCAGTGTTGTTTTAGTATCACTGAGAAACTATTCTATTTTTAATAATATTTTGAATTAGGTTTTTTTGTGTTTTTTTTTTTATTTAAAAGGTTAGTATTTTTGTTTTGTTTTTATTAGATTTTGTCATTTTATTAGATTTATGTATTTATGTTTTATTGTAGTACATCAAAGTGAGAATTAGAAATAGTAATTTTTTTAAATATATTTTATAATAGTAATGCTTTTTTTCCAGTTCAAGTTTAATTATGAGTAGATGTTTTTGATTAATCTGACTAAATTAAAATACTAATATCTAACGGTGTGTTTTGTATCTTTAATATCTAATAATAAATAAATACATTCATTCATACATTCAAAATGACAGCTAAATTATGAACGATGGTTTTCTACTTGGATTACTTTCCATTAAACTTTACACTGCACATTACTGTTTATATATATATATATATATATATATATATATATATATATATATACATACATATATACAAAATAAGTTCTCAGTATAAAAAATGACTCACGCATAAAGTCAAAGTATATAAAAAATATTGCATTATTACAATAAAGTATATTATTACTTTAAATTATCTTTAAATTATGCACATTTTAACAAAATAAATGCTTTGCAAAAATACATTTTAAGCAATTCATTAAAAAATTAAAAACAGGGTTCGTATAAGGTGCTTAAAGTTCTTGAAGTACTTAAATTTGATTTTTTATTTTAAAAATCTTGAAAATAGCTATATTCCTGAAGAGGTACTTGAAAAGTGCTTCAATTATTAAAAAAGACAATGTATGTATAAAGTAATTGTTTAATTTTTATATACATCTTTAATTTCTTTTCATGCAAAATTCACACAGTTAAAAAAAAAATAATACTTTTCTCGCTAATTGCAATTAATGTCATAAAACTAGCGAGATGAAGACGCGAAAAGAGGAACAGATGAGCCGAATCAATTCATCAACCGAGTCATTTACGCTGGAGTTGCTCCGATTGATTCGAACTCGTGACTTCGATCATTCATTTCAAGCTATTCATTAGCAATAAAACAGATCAAATTAAAAGAGCCAATTATTTTTTAATGTCAACATCGCTTGTAACGATTTTAAAAAGCACGTACAGTGATGGGTGAAGTTTTTCGAAACGCAGAATCAATTTAACCATTGTGTCGCAAAATTATTCACTTTTTCGAAGCGCTCCAATCGGATCGCGAATCATTTGATTCAGACTTGCCCTGCGTCCCAATGTGCATACTATCCACCCTATCTGCCCTAAGTAGTATTGAAAATTACTAATGTCACATAAAATTTAGGATGGATAGTATGAACATTGGAACCGGCCATGACTTCAAATCGAAGTTTGATTTAGATCTGAGCTTGGCGTATTGCGAATCATTTGATTGGATCGCGGGTTTGTGAATAGTTTCGCGAATTGAATGATTCGCGATCAGCGTTTCGAGTCCTGTTCTGAAATGATGGTTCGCGAATCATTATTCGGATCGGGACCTCGGAGCGCGGATCGCGAATCATTTGATTAAATCGCAACTTCGGAGCAGGTTCGCAAATCTTTTGCTTCACATCGGAACTTTGGAGCGCGGATCGCGAATCGTTTGATTTAGATCGGAACTTCATTTCACAAATTGAAACCATTAAATCACTACAGTTATAAAAACAAAACTAAGAAAAAAGAAAGTTTTTTAGTTTTTAAGAAAATTAACCGTGTTTTATATCCATTTAATTACACCAATCTATATAAATGAACATTAAGGCAAAATAAAAATAACATTTTAAATATCTTTTATTTTTGAATTCATATTTTTACGGGCATTCCTAGAACATGTTTTTAACCTTTAACATCAAATATTATTATTAGATGTATGGTTTATTATTAATATTATGATGTATGGTTTGTTAGGATAGGGCAATTTTTGGGCGAGATACACTGAAAATCTGTAATCTGAGGGTGCAAAAAATCAAAACATAGAGAAAATTGTCCAAATAAGTTCCTAGTAATGCATATTACTAATTAAAAATTACGTTTTGATATATTTACGGTAGGAAATTTACAAAATATCTTCATGGAACATGATCTTAACCTAATATCCTAATGATTTTGGCATAAAACAAAAATCTGTACTTAAGACTGGTTTTGTGGTCCATGGTCACATATTTTAAAAAATAATTCGCTTTTTCCAATCTTATTTTTTAATTAATTGTTTTACTGTATTTGTCACTTCTAGAACATAATCATGTACCTATAAAACCTTTCAAATATGAGTGTATTAAACAATTACCATCAGTCTGATTGGTCTATCGTTATTTTGAAATAGGTCACGATTTTGAGTGTTTTGTTGTTGTTGTCGTTTTGGAGATTTTGAGGACCACTAAATAAAGTTTTTGCGCCGCCCTTCTCTTCCGGTATTTACGGCCGCCACTGCTGCTGAAGGCGGAAGTGTTTTTGTCCGCAGTTTCTGACATTACAGGATTAAATTCACTCAGATTTTGACAGAGCGATGATTTAAACACTTTCAGAAGGGAAAATGACAAACAGCAGCAGCAGCAGCGCCGTGTTTGAGAGTAAACTGAAGTCCGTGCTGGAGTCCGCGGTGTCGGAGATCCTGCAGCTCCACGAGGACGGACTGATGCTGATGAGGCTGCAGATCCGACAGAGAGACGCGCAGATCGGCGCGATGAAGAGCAGAGTCACGGCGCTGGAGAGACTCTTACAGCGCGTCACCACAGCCAGCACCACGGGTACATAACATTTACCAGTTCAACTCACTGAACAGTGAACAAGTGTGCTTTAGCTGCTTTCATGTTAGTCACTCATTCATCATGGCTGCACTGGTCAATACTTTCTACAATAACCATCTTAAGCTATTAAAGCAGCGTCACTCATATGAAACCAGTTAAGAACATTCAGGTATTTAAGCTGGTTTTCTACTGCTGAATGACTTGCCACTGTTTTTATACTTTACATGATCCTTTTTTCAAACTCTTAATTTTAATAATTAAAAAAAGTACTGTCAAATCGATTAATGGCATCCAAAATAAGTTCGTTTACATGATATATGTGCATGTGCGGTGTATATCTATATGCATAAATACACAAACATAAATGTATATATTTAAGAAATATTTACATGTATGTGTATTCATATTTATATGCATGTTTGTGTGTATATTTATATCTAGAAATAAATATACACACTACACACGTTATGCAAACACAAACTTTCATTTTGGATGCGAGTAACGTTAAAATTGCGTTCTAAAACCCAAAAAATAACTTTCTGGCAATCTTAGATTATCATTCTGGGAATGTTCTAAAAACTAAAATCTAACACTCTGGGAACGTTATAATAACGTTAAGGGAATGTTAGAATAATGTTCTGGAGATGTTATATTAACGTTAAAAAAAACAAAAATGAACTTTCTGGGAACCAAAAATGAACATTCTGGGAACGTTGTATTAAAGTTAGGGGAATGTTAAAATAACATTCTAAAAACCAAAAACGAACACTCTGGGAACCAAAAACATTCTGGGATTATCATTCTGGGAACGCTCTACAAACCAAAAACTAACGTTCTGGGGACGTTATATTAATATTCTATAAACCAAAAACGAATGTTCTAGGAACATTATGTTAACGTTAGGGGAATGTTAGAATAACGTTCTAAAAACCACTTTCTGGGAACCAAAAACGAACATTCTGGGAATGTTATATTAACGTTAGGCGAATGTTAGCATAATGTTCTAAAAACTAGAAACTAACGTTCTGGGAACCAAAATCTAACGTTCTGGGAAATTTCTAGTAATATAATGTTTTGGGAATGTTAGATTATCATTCTGGGAATGTTCTACAAATCAAAAAGTAACATTCTGAGGACGTTATAATAACATTCTAAAAAACAAAAATGAACATTCTGGGAACCAAAAAGTAATGTTCTGGGAGTGTTATAGTAACACTCTTTAAAAAACAAAAAAAACAAAAAAACAAACAACCAACCTAACTTTCCCTTTCTGGGAAAAAAAAAAAAGACGTTCTGGGAATATTATATTAATGTTAGGGGAATGTTAGAATCAAAAAACCAATGTTCTGGGAAAGGTCTATTAGGGGAATGTTAGAATAATGTTCTAAAAACCAGTCTGGGAATGTTAGATTAACATTCTGGGAACGTTCTACAAACCAAAAACTAACGTTCAGGGAACGTAAAGAAAACTTTCCTGGCTACCAAAAACAAACCATAAAAAAATAACATTCTGGGAACCAAAATCTAATGTTCTGGGAACATTTTGGGAACCAAAAATTGTTAGCCAGTTAAAAACATTTAGGAATTTGAGCTAGTTTCCTACTGCTGAATGACCTGCCACTGATTTAATGCTTTGCTGTAAGGAGATTTCCGTTTGTTTTTAATGTTTTCTGGTTCATCTGCAGGGTGTCCCATTCAGAAACCTGCTTTTCATCTTCATCATGATAGAAATCTACACTCCAACCAGACAAACACTGATCCAGAGCTTCATTCCAGTGCAGAAACACACACACAGATCACCTGCGCAGACAGAGAGGATGTGCAGCTCCCCGAAGACCTCGACGCTCCTCACAGCGAGGAAGACTTCGGTGGACTACTGGAGGTGGAGATGAAGCAGAGCTTCCCATCTGAAATCACAGATCTGGACCAGCAGGACAACACAGAACCTACAGCAGATTTACACTGCTCGCAGATGCCTGTAAACGCAGACGCATGCGCATACGCATCTGCGGAAAGCAGCTCATCCGTCGCTGCTAGACAAACTTTAAACAACCTCAGCTTTGAGTCTGTTAACCACAACTCATGGACCGACAGGACAGAACCAGACCTCATCCGAACGTTTCCAGACGAGAACGTAAGCCGCAGCTGCGCAGACAGACGTGCATTTGCTGCAACAGCGGTGCACCGGAGAGAAGCGGTGCATGAGAAGTGGTTCATCTGTTCGTTCTGCGGGAAAAGTTTCGACCGCTTCAGTCACCTGCAGATGCACCAGCGCATTCACACCGGAGAGAAACCCTTCCGCTGCGCAACCTGCGGCAAGAACTTCTCGCAGCAGAGCAACCTGCGCACGCACCAGAAGATACACCGCAAAACACGCACGTACACGTGAAGACTAGGGATGCACCGAGTCTCTTGCAACCAGTTCTGTAAACTCGGTGCATCCCTAGAGAACTGATTAGAAGCGATTCAAGCTGTAGGTATCGGCAGATATCATTCTGAATAATCGGTTATCAGCTGAGAAACGTCCCATCGGTGCATCTCTAGTGAAACATACTGACATGCTACTGAAGAGCGACCGCTGTGCCTTTCATCGACTGTTTCTGTATTTTCATTCACATTAACATTTATTAAATCTCTTCACAGATCAATCATCTTCCTTTCTTTGAATAAACACTTACAGAAAACCTATCTAGTTCCAGTCTGGACGTTAACACTAGTTAGCTGAGTAAAAAACACCTACTAGTCACCAACAGAACATTTACACAAACTCAGAGTAGTAACATTTACAAATAGTGCAATACTGTAATAAAATACAGTGTTGGAGTTTTTGTAAAGTAAATAGAATTGTAAAGAAGCAACCTGTTAATCTGGTGTAAATTAACTGTATATATTAACATGTTAACATATACGCCTTTACAGTAGCAACAGTAACTGCACTGACTGGTGGAAAATGTTGTTGTAAAGGAATAATGTCATATCTAAAACTGGCGCCAAATAGAAGTATTTTATATAGCATTTATATATATAAAAACATTTTTAAACCAGATGCTCTATCAGTCATAAGTTTGGAATAAGTATGTTTTTTAAAATGTTTTTGAAAGAGTCTCTTCTGCTCACCAAGGCTGCTTTTATTTGAGCAAAAATACTGTAAAAATGTGAAATAATATTACAAAGTAAACCAGCTGTTTTCTATGCAAATATCTGTTAAACTGTAGTTTATTTCTGTGATGCGCAGCTGAATTTTCAGCATCATTACTCCAGTCTTCAGTCACATGATTCTTCAGAAATCATTCTAATATGCTGATTTACTGCTCAACAAATATTTCTGATTATTATCATTGTTAAAAACACTTGTACCGCCCAATATTTGTGTGAAAACCAGTGTTATTCAGAATAATTAATACATATATCTGGCTTAAATTGATCAAAAGTGACAGTAAAGACATTTATGTTACAGACGATTTCAATTGTGTATCGTGAAAAATAAAATATATCAGTTTCAACAAAAATATTGTGCAGCACAAGTGTTTTCAACAGTGATAATAATCAAAAATGTTTGTTGAGCAGCAAATCAGCATATTAGAATGATTTCTGAAGGATCATGTGACACTGAAAATTCATCTTTTCATCACAGAAATAAATTACAGTTTAACAGATATTCACAAAGAAAGCAGCTGTTTTACATTCTAATACTATTTCACATTTTTACTGTATGTTTGATCAAATATAAACAGCCTTTGTGAGCAGAAGAGACTTCTTTAAAAAACATTTATTCTAAACTCTTGAGGGATAGTGTAAGTATACTATAAATAGAAAAATCCTATAAAATCTCTTGTAGAAGAATATTTACTATTCTGACAGATTAATATGGAATAAATCAGTTTACGGACTTTAAAAATTCCAATTCAAACAAACGTGAATGTCTGATACGTGTTTGTAGCTGTCAAATTGATTATACAAAATAATACGAGACAGTGTCATTAACGTCCCATAAAAATGACACTCTTTGCCATCAGAGTTTTTGTTGTGTTGGCACTGTGAGTTCTCCAGAGGTAGACTGTGTCTAAACCACAAACATATTATGATCAGCCAGACTTGGTTCATAGAAACACTTGTGTATTTGTCGGTGCTGGAGTCCATCATACTGTACGGCTCCTCTACCGTCTGCCTGAAGCGTCTCATGAGATCCAGTGATGGAGAATCACTCCTGAGCGATTCCTCATATCATATTCACATACGCTTAAAGATGAGAGTTTGTGTGCTGATCGTCTGCTTAAAGGAACAGTTCAAACAAAACATTAAAAAACAAAAATCACTTATTCAACCTTCATGTCATTTCAAACCCGTATGAGGTGATTTTCTCAATATTTCGCTTTTTTTGCACCCTCAGATTCCAGATTTTCATAGCTGTATCTTGGCCAAATATTATCCTATGCTAACAAACCATACATCAGTAGAAAGCTCATTTATTCAGATGATGTTTAAATCTCAATTAAAAAACCTGACCCTTATGATTGGTTTTGTGGTCCAGGGCCACATATTATTTCTAAGTAATGAAAGCAGAAAATGATCAAACTCAGTAATGCTTTCTCAATTATTAACATAAACTAACCATGAACAATATTTCTACATAACCGCTGATTTTAACATTAACTAATGTTTTTTTTTTAAATCGAAAGTTCAGTTAATGCACCATGAACTAACATGAATTTGTATTATTTTAGTATACTATTATTATTATTGTTCATTTGAATTTTGTTCATTTTAACAGACATTTTAGTAATTTCAATGTGTAATTTTTTGTAGTTTTTTTTGTTTTTATTTTATTTTAGGCATTTTAGTACTTCAGCAAACCAAATAAAAATGAGATCTGTTTTCATGTGATCATCTTTATTTTAAGTAATTTAAGGTTTTAGTAATTTTGATGTGCTTGTCATATTTGATGCGTTTATTATAAAAAAAAAAAAAATAAAATAAAAAATTA
>JAHKKF010491615.1:0-13671 GCA_019740295.1 Labeo calbasu
GCTAATATGAAGCAGCCAAAACAACGAAAGAGTGAGATTTGTATTTAATGCTTTTTCTTTGGCTATCTGAGTCTGAAATCTGAAAACAATCTGAGAGAGAGAGAGAGAAATAATAATGTGATTTTGAATATTACTTTAACTGTTATAATAACACTTTACAATAAAGCAACATTTATTTATTTTTATTTAGTTCAGTCATTTTAATTCAATTCACGTACCTTTTGAGGCTGGTTATTTGTCACCTATGGTATCGATTTAGTGTCGATACCGAGGTATTACATTCTGATACTGTACCGAAGCCAGAATTATCTGTGTATTGTTGTGGTTTGGTTGCAGTTTGACTGGTACACCAAGCAGACAAGTTTTGTGGTTGATGTGGTGCAGAGACCCAGAGAAGGTATGTGCATAAAGTCATGCTATTTTTTTTTTTTTTTTGGATAGTAAAGAAATTCTAAAAGTGTAATTCAGATAAATATATCTGTGAGCTGTTTAATATATTTCTATGTTCATCAAATGTGTGTGTGTGGTGTGTGTTTGTGTGTGTCAGATGGTTTTACTGGGATCTACAGCTCAATGCTTTCACCCCGCTGCTGGTCAGCTGACAGTCAGCGCGTGCTTATTTCCTGTCCTCAGAGATGCCGTAAGGTAGTGAAACACCTCTCTCATACTAGAGCTGCATTTATAATCATGGTTTCCATGTACACACAGCTGGGCAGAATTGAGAACATGTGATATACTTTTTTTACAACTGTTCTTTCTGGTCCTCAAATCTGATAATAAGAGTGCAATATTAGGAGTCCAACAGATCTCAAACAGCCGTTTTACTGTTTGTAATTGTATCACTCTGCACTTTTCACATATTCTCTACATATAGGTGCATCTCACAAAATTAGAATATTGTGAAAAAATTCATTTTTTACATGTAAAGTAAAACATTTCAAAACTTTTTTGTTTCAATTCTGATGATTAGAGCGTACAGCTTATAAAAGTAAAAAATCCAGTATCTCAAAATATTGGAGTATTTATATTTGAGCTTCATTAAATGTCCATCCCTACAGTATAAATTCCGGGCATCTCCTGCTCTTTGAAACCACACTAATGGGGAAGACTGATGACATGGCAGTGGTCCAGGAGACAATCATTGACACCCTCCACAAAGAGGGTAAGTCACAGAAGGTCATTACTGAAAGGGGTGGCTGTTTACAGAGTGCTGTTAAATGTAAAGAATATTAAATGCAAAGTTGACTGGAAGGAAGAAATTGGGTAGGAAAAGGTGCAAAAGCAACAGGGATGACCGCAAGCTTGAGAATACTGTCAAGCAAAGCCAATTCAACATTTGGGAGAGCTTCACAAGGAGTGGAATGGAGCTTGAGTCAGTGCATCAAGAGTCACCACGCTCAGACGTCTTCAGGAAAAGGGCTGCCAAGCCACTTCTGAAACAACAGAAACAACTTACTGAAACAGAAGCATCTTACCTGGGTTAAAGAGAAAAAGAACTGGACTGTTGCTCAGTGGTCAAAAGTCCTCTTTTCAGATAAAAATAAATTTTGCATTTCATGTTAAAATCATGATCCCAGAGTCTGGAGGAAGACTGGAGAGGCACAGAATCCAAGCTGCTTGAAGTCCAGTGTGAAGTTTCTGAAGTCAGTGATGATTTGGGGTGTTGTGACATCTGCTGGTGTTGGTTCACTGTGTTTTATCAAGTCCAAAGTCAATTCAGCCATCTACCAGAAGCGCTTTACTTTAGAGGCAGCCGTGGCCTAAAGGTTAGGGAGTTGAGCTTGTAACTGAAAGGTTGCAGGTTCGAGTCCCAGGTCCAGCAGGCATTGAAGGTGGGGGGAGTGAATAACCAGCGCTCTCTCCACCCTCCATACCACGACTAAGGCGAGTCCCTTGAGCAAGGCACTGAATGCCTAATAGCAATATGGCTGCCCACTGCTCCGGGTGTGTGTTCACTACTGTGTGTGTGCACTTGGATGGGTTAAATGGGTCACCATACTTGGCCACACGTCATGTCCTTTCCTTTCCTTTCCTTTACTTTCTGCTTCCATCTGCTGACAAGTTTTATGGAGATGCTGATTTCCTTTAGCACCAGCCCACAGTGCGAAAACCACTTCCAAGTGGTTTGATGACCATGATATTACTGTGCTTGACTGGCCAGCCAACATGCCTGACGTGAACCCCATATGGAATCTATGGGATATTTTCAAGAGAAAGATGAGAAACAGTTGATCCAACCATATAAAGATGATCTGAAGGTTCAATAATGCCTCAGCAGTGCCACAGGCTGATACTTCCACGCCACACTTCACTGATGCTGTCATTTGTGCTGGGAGCAAATATTGAGTGCATAAATGAACATACTTTAAAGAACTTTAACTTCTGTTTTGCAAATCCGTTTTTTGATTGATCTTAGGAAATATTTGAATATTTTGAGATACTGGATTTTTGACTTTCATGAGCTGTAAGTTCTAATCATCAAAATTAAACAAAAAACTTTTAAAATGTTTTACTTTACATGTAATGAAGTTTCAGTTTTTGAAATAAGTTACAAACAAAAAATGAACTTTTTCACAATATTCTAATTTTTTGACTTTATGTACAATGAATGACTCTCCTAAAGTAAATGTGATGTTATGTGACATTGTTCAAGTTTTACCGATGCCTTTCTGCGGTTGAAACACTGATTGAGTGATTACATGTAACATGATTCATTTCAGTAAGTTGTTCTGTTTCTTTCAACATCTGATGTTCATTCATGTTTATGTTTTGCTATACTAGTACCTAGTAGCATAGAAGACAAGATGATCCGTTCACATGCAGCTTGAACTGAGGTGCAGCAGTGAATGCCACATTAAATATTGTCAAAACTACATTTATAGCTTTTTTTGTGATAAATTTGACAATTTGAAAGCTAAAACATAGTTTTTTATTAATAGCAACAAAGCACAAAATTCATTGCAATTATTGGGTGGCTTGTGCACTGCAAATAATGAATGGACATAAAGTTGTACTTTCCCTCTGAACAGGATACCTTTTAAAGTTTCTTTATCCGTAATTCTAATAATATTTAACTGCATACATACAGAAATATATTTTGTGTTAGTTAATTTACCTCAACGGCAGTGTGGTAGCCTACGCCAATTGCTATATAATATTACTTATCCGGCCCAAAAACACCTTAAACATTACAGTTCAGTCTGCAGTATGAAAAAAAAAAAATCCCCTCTGCAGTAGTCATCTAATAGGGAATTCCCCTCCCGTTTCTATGTCTGTTCATTGTACCTATTTTGGGATGTGAGTGTATGTTTTTAGATCTGTATCTGAACTGACTTTGCCTTTATAAATATGTTCTTGATTTCTTGAACAGTTAATCATTTTCTGTCACTCTTATATTACAGGATTTGTTGATTGTTGATACTTCAACTGGCGAAGTCACGTCTCTCACCTCCCGTACGTAGAGCGCATTCTCTTCATCGTCTCATATAACACAGTGCTGTACTGCACCGTACTGTATGTCTGTAATGTGTCTGTACTTTGTGCTGCTCTAGAATCAGAGGAGGGAAGCTGGAGTTTGCTGAATATCCATAGAGATCTGATGGTGGTCAGCTGCTCTTCACCAAACTGCCCTCCAGACCTGGTATTCTCACACTCATTCTTGGTATCTGTTTCGATATCACAGCAAATTTGCTGTTGAACATGTTGTCGACTTCTCCAGACTGTAAATCATGGAAAAATTGGGGCAAAAACCATGTAGAGTATTCCAGTCTTTATGCATGTGAGCATTTGAAATATAAATAAAAGTTAAAATAAATAAGTGTCAGTCGGTCTTGTGTTCCCCATTGTGTCAGTATTTCTCGTACTGCTGTTACAATTTTACAGTTTTATTGGTAACAATACTTTTTTTTTTTTCTTTTCTTTTTATTTTTTTTTTTTAGCAACATTAGTTATTCCCTGCATGTTTTGATTGTCAGTTAATAATAAAGGGCATCTAATTTGTTGATCTGTTTTGCAGCGCGTTGGTTTTCTGCCAGCAAAGGGTTCTGAAAGCAAGATGGCATGGGTAACGCTCGAGGAGACTCCGCCTCAGACGGATATCAGCTGGCAGATTTTGAACTTCAGCCCACCACCTGAGGAGAACAACAGCAAATACCGTAAGATCTCAGTGACAGTGCCTGTATGTGCTGATATGTAGTCCAACATGACTGTGTGTTATTGCATTTTGGATACAGTGTTGCAAGTTACTTTTCTTATGCCAAAAGAAATTGCTTCCAAATGAAGTTGAACAGTTGTCCCAACAAAACTCCCTAGTGCTGTTGGACTAAATATCAGCACTACTGGAGTGCTGTACATGTTGTCAAATTCAGGGTCCTGGAACTGTTGTGTTTGTTCTCATTTTGCACTTTACAGTGTATTTGTATGTTATAAAATGCATTTTGCATGAAAAAATAATAACTTTTTGTTCTTCATTAGCTGGTTTGGACTTCAGTGCTATTCTACTGAAACCAAAGGAAGTGACAACAGGAAGCAAACTACCTCTCATTGTCATGCCACACGGTCTGTTCGTTAGTATCCTTAATTACAATGTAAAAAATTATAAAACAAATACTTACGAGGTCAGCGTCTTGTTTTGCTGATCTCTGTTTTTACTCTGTGTGTCTGTCAGGCGGCCCTCATTCGGTGCTGGTGTCAGAGTGGCTCTTGTCCACAGCAGTTCTGTGTAAGATGGGCTTCAGCGTCCTGCTTGGTGAGAAACAGTTACAGTGTTTACTCAACACACCTCAATCTGTCCATCAGACACATTGTTTAGCTTTTATATAGTCTCTCTATGATAAAACATTTCACTTGAAATTTATAATAATATATATTTTGCGTAGGGGAAAAAACACGCAGACACACACACACACACACCCCAATGCTGATATTTAATCTTTAGATGTTTTCAGGTGTAGGACTATAAACTTTAGTCCCCAGTCATTGTAATTATACAAAAGCCAAAGTGCATACGACACTTATGTTACTTGGTGGGAAAAAAAGGTTTCGAATGACGAGGCACGAGGGACATACTACCCATTTAAGACCAAGTACTAGGCTAATGTTAGGGCCAGGATCACTTGAATTAATCATAAGTGATCGTAGTGATTAGGGAACAACCCCCACCCCAATCTGTATATCAGGTTTATCATGTGTCTTTCCTGTTGTAGTGAACTACAGAGGGTCACTTGGTTTTGGCCAGGATAACATCTACTCCTTACCAGGAAACATCGGTACACAGGATGTTAAAGATGTGCAGGTAAACACTACTGTTTACTGAGCTGTTACTTTCTCATCATCAGTGTAACCAAATATCTAAAATCTTTAAATATTTACAAATACATGCTAAGATACTACTTGTGATGTTTGGAAGTACATTTATTTTGGTTGTTGAATTTTCCATGTGTTTTGTAATTTATACTTTCAATACAGTATACATAATTATAAATATACTGTTTGTTTACCTCTAAACAGTTCGCAGTAGACAGTGTTTTGAAGCAAGGTGACTTTGACCAGCAGAAGATCGCGTTGATTGGAGGCTCTCACGGTGGATTCCTGGTTTGTCATCTGATTGGACAATATCCTGAGTTTTACAAAGCCTGTGTAGCAAGAAATCCTGTTACAAATCTGGCCTCCATGGTCGGCAGCACAGACATTCCAGACTGGTAATGTGACATGAACCTTCACATCTAGTGGATATAATACTGAATTACTCAATTCCAAATTTTGAAGACAGTTTCACAGATAAATAGTTTCAACCATGTTTCTGTTGAAGTGGTGACATTTCACATCACAAATTAAAGTGATGATAAATACTATAAAATTGTATAAATACATAATTTAAATATATATATTTTTTGCAATACAGTACATTTTTTTGAGGGTGCTCCCTAAAAATGTACTATTTTGCAAAAAATGTTTTTTAAAATTCTAAATAAAGAACTTCACCTGTAGATGTTTGTGATGGCTGATGGTTTTGAATGCGTTTGTGTTCAGGTGTATGGTGGAAGCTGGATTTGAATATAACACAGATATTCATATTGAACCTGCTATTCTCGAGCAGATGTTAAACAAGTCACCCATAAAACATGTCAGCAAGGTAAGTAGATGATGTTCTGATGCATTATTTGTTTGTTTATGCCTTTATTTTTACTGTCATAACTGCTCAGCTTATAACATGCATGGTTGTGTTTGTTCCTCAGGTTAAAACTCCAGTACTTCTGACGCTGGGGGAAGATGACAAGCGTGTCCCCAGTAAGCAGGGTATTGAATATTACAGAGCCCTAAAGGCATTGCAGGTACCAGCAAGGTAAGTACAATGACACTGCCACTTTATAGATGGGGTTTCTTCAGTGAAACATTTGTCTTCTCTTGGTCATTGGTTCATTAGTGTATTTGTGTGTCCACAGATTGTTGTGGTACCCAGGCAATAATCACTCTTTGTCCAAAGTTGATGCAGAATCGGATGGGTTCATGAACGCTGCTCTCTGGATTATCCAACATCTTTCTCTGTAATATGACTTCCTCTACATAAATCATATCTAGCTTTTATTACACTTTATTAAAGGGATTTTAGCATTTCTTTCATCAGCTTTGTCATTGTCATACTGAGGCATTAGCTTGGTGCTTTCCCTTCTGATCACAAAGGGAAACTGGGCCCAAAGCTGTGTCTCTGTGATACACTGATGTGAAAAGCTCTTGAAGTGGTGCAAAGGCCTAGTGTGTGATATATATTAAGAAGTTAATGTATTATTTACTGAAATGGAATTTAATCTAAATGGCATCTAAAAAAGACTTCTCACTGTTGTCAATAATGGTTTTGTTTTCAGTTACTGGCAAATTGTATTTGTGCCAAAATGGTTATTGTGCTACATGTTCAGTGTAGCTACTTTATTTTCTGATGGTCGTCTGCTTTTTGTAATATGATTACTTTCTGGGGTATGTATTAAATGACTTACTGCATTCTTTTCAATAAAATGTGACTTTCTGTAAGGCTTAAGCAAGTAACTTTCTTTAAAGCTGATTTCAAACTTGTGACAGGAAACCAGCAGGGCTGGCGGTTAAGACCATATAATTCAACATTACTTTATTTTGACATTACACTTTAGACAATCTACATACAGTAAGTAACTTTGCACCTGCATGTCAACTAGTCCTTAGAGTATTAGTAGACTGTCTGCTTAATATCTTCTAACACTTTGCAAGTATACGTCATGTTATTCTACTAACCCTAAACCTAACCTAACAGTCTGCTCTGAGAGTTAGTAGACATGTAGTTGCAAATTAATAAGAATTAGTTGCAAAGTTACTTCTAGTTAGTAGAATGTCTAAAGTATCAAAATAAAGTGTAACCACATTTTTTAGTTCTAAAATGTGGTATTGACGTCTGATTCCATCAATATCAGTATCACACAGTGATTACTAGCAGAAGCCTGTGTCTCTACAACTGAAATGCTGTGATCATGCAATAAAAGGGGAAGCCAACAAACAAACAAATCCAATTCAGCACAAGAGAGAAAAAATATAGTCCGGGCTATAGCCCTGAGAGCCCAGTGTTATCCACTCAACTTAGTCTTTCATTTCATCCGGGTTTTAACTTCTTTAACCAAGAATAGCTACGTTTTATCACATCGAACCAATTCTGAACATCTGTTCCCCATCTCTGTGTGTGTGGGTGATTGACTTTCAGTTACTGCAGACTTTTCTTTCACTTCCATGAAATAGTGCACATTGTTAATATAAATACTTAGACCTGGCGTTTGATTTAGTTCTTTGCCTTCCTTCGTGAATGTGAAAGATACACAGCATTGTGGAGTTTTGGACTGCAAATCTTTGGTAAGTGATATTCTGTGTTTTAAATATGTTTGAAATGATGGGGAAATGTGACAAATTATTTACAGCATGACATATTCATTACTACGAAATCCTGTGTAATAAAATTATTATTAAAATATTTATTTAGTCTATTTGCAGACTGTGCAATATAATGCTTAAATGCGTACATGATTTTACGATGTTATATACTTTTGACTAACTCTCCAGCCCATGTAATGTACCTTTTAGTTCTCAAAGGTTAGTGAATATAACATATTAAAGCAAAGTAAATGCCATTTAACTTGCATAGCTATTTATTTGTTTGTTTTCCTAAAGTTCTTGTTGTTTTGTCTCTAGGCCATGTTTGGACAAACGGTGTATCTTTTTCTCATACTAAATCAGTTTCATCTTTTTGCAACTTTACATCCTGAATTCTATCCATGTGAAATTCACACTACCAAGGATGGGCACATAAATGTGGACTGTCGGCACAGACGTCTTGCCAACATCCCTAAATTCATATCTCTCTCAGTTATATCACTCAACTTAAATGAAAACCACATTCACCACATTAAAGGTGCCGCATTTTCTGGATTACCCAATCTCAGGCATCTCAGTTTGATGTGGAACTGCTTACCGGAACGTCTTAAGGAACAGAGATGGCCTTCATGCAGCCTGAAAATTGACCCTGATGCATTTAGTGGACTTAAAAACCTGACTTCCCTCCAGTTTGCAGGGAACAGCCTGAAAACCATACCTCCTCTTCCAAAGCAGCTTGAGGTTCTGGGACTGGAATTTAATAATATCTTTCATATTGTCAAACCTCTAGGTACACCGTTACTAAAACAACTACTGCTAAGCAAAAATTGCTTCTACGCCAACCCATGTTATCAGTCTTACTTTATCGACCCATGTGTGTTTCAAGATCTCCCTCAGCTTTTGAATCTTACGCTTAGTTACAACAACGTGACCACCGTTCCCCCACACCTTCCACTTTCACTAGAAAGTCTAGACTTAGGGGAGAACAAGATCATGCATATCAATAAAGAGTCCTTTGCGAACATGAAACATCTGCGACACCTTAACCTGGGGTGGAACTGCCAAAGGTGTGACCATGCTTCCGAGCCCTGTTTCCCATGCCCAAACAACCAATCTCTGAATCTGCACCAGGATGCATTTTTGGATCAGAGGGACTCTCTAATTAGTCTAAGTCTGCGAGGCAATTCACTGCATATGCTTCCTCAGCATCTCTTCTCACGACTCCGCAAGCTCCAAGAGTTAGATCTGTCCGACAACTTTTTAGCCTACGCCATCCAGAACGGCACCTTTTATGAAGAGCTCCAGAATGTTGTGTCCCTCAGTCTTCTTTATAACTATGAACCCCAGAAGTCCTTTCCTGAATTGATTCTGTCACCGTCCATCGAGAAGATGGTGGCCCTGCGAGAGCTGTACATAAGTGGATTATTCTTCAAAGTACTGTCAAACCACAGCCTTGCACCTCTGGTCAAACTGCCAAGACTCGAGTCCCTGGAGCTACGCATGAACTTCATCTGCTCTGTTAGCATTGACGCTATAAGCCAGCTGAGAACATTAAGGAGGGTGGGCCTTTCCCAAAACATGCTTGCTTTCAGTTCATGCTTTTCAACCTGCAATTCTGAAGCCGTACCGAGCAGCTACCAAACCCTTGGAAAACGTGACGATGGACAGCTCAACTTGCAAACTCAAAAAGTCCCCCTACTGAGCTCAGGGCAGAGCACTATGCAGGCCTCTGAAGAAGATTACTGTCCTTTTTATTATTCTATTTGGCATTTCAAAAAGCAGATCTGCTTGAAAAACCTGCTTTTTGACCTCTCTCAGAACAGCATCCCATGGCTGAATGCAAGTACTTTTAGAGGCATGGAAAAAGTGGTATGCATAGATCTGTCCTACAACTATATAAGTCAAACTTTAAATGGCCGGCAGTTCACACATCTAAGCAAATTGACCTACCTTAATATGGCTCACAATCGCATTGACCTGTACTCTGACAAGGCCTTCCAGGAGATAAGTGGCACGCTGAAAGCTCTCGACCTCAGCAACAACGAATTCCACTTTGTAATGAAGGGTATGGGACATCGCTTCACATTCCTTTCACACTTAACATCACTTACAATGCTAAGTCTAGCAAACAATCACATTGGTCTCAGAATCTCTAACATTCTTACAAGTACCTCTCTGAAGTATCTTGATTTCTCTGGAAATCGTTTGGACATAATGTGGGACTCTAGGCGTGACCAGTACGTACATTTCTTTCAGGGTCTTACAAACCTTACGCAATTAGACATTTCTGAAAATCAGCTCAAGTCATTTTCCCCAGAGGTGATCGTAAACTTGCCTCCGAGCCTCCAGGTGCTCCGAGTGGACTCCAACATGCTGACCTATTTCCCTTGGGGCAACATCTCCGTTCTCAAACAGCTCTGCCACCTGAACCTTAGTTCAAACATGCTTTCGTTCCTACCTAGCATGCATTTTGAGCTCCGTCTCGTAAGCCTCGACCTAAGTCACAATCGACTAGTTGCGATCCCAAAGGCTTTCCTTAGTCAGGCAATAAACCTTAAAAACCTAATGCTTAACCACAACCAGCTGAAGATCCTTGATGTGCAGTCTCTTCCTTTGGCGTTCCATAAAGGTTATACTTTCTGTCCTGCTGGGCAGCATAAAAACAAGTCCTCCTGCAAACTCGTGCTGCATGCCAATCCTTTTACTTGTAGTTGCGTTATCTCTGGATTCGCCAGATTTCTCAGAGAAACTGATTTGGATATCCCACGTCTCACCACAGAGGTTCACTGTGCTTATCCAGAGTCACTGGCTGGTGTGAATGTCCTCTCGATAGACCTTCACTCATGCCAGGAGATATTTGGGAGTGTTGCGTTCCTCTGTACTTTATTGTTGACTTTGGCAGCAACCAGCGTTCCCCTTTTGAAGCATCTGTATGGTTGGGACCTGTGGTACTGCATCCAGATTTTATGGACTGGACACAAGGGACACACTCCAGCCGATGGCGGCAACATGACAGATAACCAGTACGATGCGTTTGTGGTCTTTGATACGAGTAACAAGGCAGTCAGGGATTGGATCTACAAGGAGATGGTTGTGAGACTGGAGAACAGAGGGAGATGGCGCTTTCGACTTTGTCTAGAGGAACGCGACTGGTTGCCTGGAGTATCGTGCATAGAGAATCTCCACAAGGCCGTTTACAACAGCAGAAAGACTGTGTTTGTACTGACTAGCCCTAGTGGCTGTTCTCACGAAAGTGGGGTCGTCCGACAGGCTTTCCTTCTCGTTCAGCAGCGCCTTTTAGATGAGAAAGTGGACGTTGCAGTTCTTGTTTTGCTGGACGTTCTCTTCCCCAAATTCAAATACCTTCAGATGAGAAAACGGATCTGCAAAAAATCAGTTCTGTCCTGGCCCAAGAACCCACGAGTGCAGCCACTCTTCTGGAACAACTTGCGTGTTGCTCTTGTCTCTGATAATGTTAAAGCCTACAACAAGAATGTCACAGAGAGTTTCTTCAAAGAAGGCTGAAGTGTAATGAGAATGTTACGTTTTATGCTGTTTCGAGTTTTTGTTTGTTAGTGAGAATGTATGATCTTATTATGGGCCATTGGAAGTATTGAAAATATTCAAAGATGTTGAAATACATAAATCTTAATGCTCTCTGGCAAACTCAGTGACTGACAGTGATATGCCAGAAAGTAGAAACACAGCTAAAAGACAAAAAAATATATGGACTGTCATATCTAAATAAGTACATATTCTAATTAAGAAACTTGCAGAGATCAAGGTATTTATGTCATGTAAGTAGGTTATGTTCATTCTCAACAATTTGTGTACATACCAACTATGAACATCTAAACATCCGTTGTAGAAAAAGGGAACATCAGGGAAATGATAACTGGCAGTAAATGTACAGTTTTTTTTTTATATGAGGAACTAATGCACCTGTTGGACCACATAGCACACATTCTTCTGAATTTTAAGCATTTGTACGCTTTCGGATTCATGCAATTACGTCAAAAAATAGCACTGCAGTTTCTAGAGCTTAGCAACTCAGTTACAAGAAAGTCTCTAAAAAAATAAACAGTAATAGATGAATTTGAATTTTGTTGTTGTTGTAGTAAGTTTAATATAGTTCCTTTCTTGAATCAAAATATTTATATTTCAAGTTTGACGTTAATGCTAATATACACATTGTCAAGGTTTATTAATGTTTAATGTAAGATTTTCAATACTGTAAATCAGCAGCAATATTTGACTTGATGTGCCTTTGTTAAGGAGGTTTCATAGTTTGTTCAGATGTCAGTATGATTTGTAATATCAGAGCGTATTATTTCTTTACATGAATGGAAATGATTTAAAATCTTTTTGTGTAAATTATTGGACCTTTATTTATTATATCTATTGTATTTCACTGTACAGATCGCACATCTAAGCAACTTGTTGTTCTCTAAAGACAGTAAAGTCACAAAAGGAAAAGTTCTGTGAATCTTAATGGACACCACTGTAAATCAAAGTTAAACATATCTTCTTGTTCCCAGTGTATCCTGAACAGTGGTTGTTGCCAGGGGCTAAACTGGCCTGAAATGGCATTGTGTTATCCACTATAGTGGACAGAAAAATACTTTTAACCTTTTCAGTAATATTACATATAAACTACCTCTAATGATAAATCTTGACCTTTATTAATTGAAAAATGTAAAAGTTTTTATGTAGGTTACCAAAAATGGTTACCAAAAATGTCAGCAGAGAAGTCACAACGCTGAAAATTAGTTAAAAAAAATATATATATATATTGTCATTGCTGGAATACTTTAACATCCCACATGATTAAGCATTTCCTTTCAGTAAGATAACAGGTGTGACTTCACGTCTTGTCTTGAACTTTCTTTTTCTTACTTTCTTGTACATACAGACACTGTTTTAAGCAGCACACAGTATAACCTATTCATTAAAGTGTTTCTGGCACAGAGTTCTGTAATTTACTGTAATTAATCACACTTAACGTTTGTAATCTACCATACTTTGTCACACTGAATCTCCAAAATAATGTGGAAATAACAGCCAAACAATAGTATTTAAAATGTTTTTAAAAAACAAAACAAACAAAAAACATTTGTACAATGGCATCTTTTTATCGTTTAAGTGATGAGTATCAATGTTATAAGTAATTAGAGCAAGTATCTTTCATATTGATACCGATACTGATACCTCTGTTAAATCGATTTTTAAAAAACAAAATGAGTATTTATAGCCAATCAGCATTACAGTAATAGGCCTATTGTTGTTATTTAACAATTACATAACATTAAAATACTATAACTTTTAATTTAAGTTTAAAACAATTGTCACATAAACGGCTCTGTTTAACAGTGTTTTTTGTTTTCTTTTTCTTTTTTTGTACATTCTTTTCCATAATAAATAATAAATCACTACTTAAAACAGTTGGTATATACAGTCATGTGACTGACACCCTATTGAATTCCATGGTTTTCCGTATCAGGGCCCGTATTCACAAAACATTTTATCTTACCACTAAAAGTTCTCCTAAATAGCAGTAAAAGTTTTTAGCTAAGAGTTTTCTCTTAAAACCTATTAACAAAGCTGCTGAGACAAACTTTTACTAAGGAGTAGAGAGAAGTCTTAAGCTAAGAGTAAGGGCGGGGTTGACCTCGTTACTATGGATGATGTCAGCATGCTCACTAACCATGCACACAGTGATTGGCTGATAGAGGAGGGATCTCTGTCAGACATTTATTCATAGAAATATTGTTGTAAATGTTGCCA